>CAJUYI010002656.1:0-20162 GCA_910591695.1 Galerucella pusilla | reverse complement strand
GAAAGTTCTGTAAGCAGCTCAGCAGACATTGACAAGTATCAACATTATAGTGACAACTTGGTAAGAAATTCATTATATTGTATTTCCTGACACCTAGAAGGATAAAAGGATTAAATATGGTAAAGTTAAATTAAATAAGAAGAGAAGAAGATATAGTTGGTTTGTTAAGTAAAAGATAATATAAAGAGTAATAATTTTGAGGTAAGTTACAATTTATGATAGATTAATTCAAACTACTAAATTTCTTACATAAAAAATATTACAGTTTGAACTTTAAAATAATAAATAAAACATAATACCCACATAATAATAATAATTAAGTAATTAGAATCCATAAAACAAATAAAATAATTCATAGTTTTGACATCCATCTTCACATTCAGAATTTCATAACTTTTAACCGCCCTCTAACAGAGGAATTGCAAGTTATCTGAAGGCAATAAGAGTGTACGAGGGGTATATGAAAATTTATTTGAGGAAGATTTTTTTTGGAAAATTGGAAATAAAAAATAAATAAATGATTATTATTTCACATCACAGATATTTTATTTAAAAAAAAATAGTATTTTTTTACAAGTTTGTTTGTCAGGTTGAACTATTCGACCCTGAGGTTAAAAGATTCTCATAATACAAGTAAGGTAACTAATAATCAATAATTTTCCCAAACAATTTGGCGCCCAACAAATATAAAAAAAATTTGAATAAAATAAATTGATTAAAACAAAAAAATATAAATAATTAAAATTTGCCATAATAACAAAAAAGGCACAAATGAAAAAAAGGTGATTTCTGTCGAATTTTTAGCGATATGCGGAAAGATAGCATGTTTACCTCGTAGGAAAAGCCACATTCCTGGACTCTGTGTTGCTAAGCCGAGGCTCTTTGCAGTCGTGCAGGAATGCAATGCAATTTGCAATTTGCTGAGCTCTTTTTAGAACCTCACATTTTTTGAAATAACATTAGCTCATTTTATACAATAAACAATGACATTTTCAGTATTATAATATCAGCACTAATTTTTTTCTGTGGAACTCCTACATTCTACTAAGTCCGGATCTGCCTGAAATTATAAATGCTTGCCCGACAAGATAATAAATATAAAGTCACACAGTGAAATTTCTTAAATTTGTACCTGCAATCAGTCTTCGCCAACTTTTTGTCGTTGGAAGAAATTGTCAACAGGCGTAGATAATTAGCTTAACAAGTAATTGCAGTTTGGAAACTTCAATAATTCACAATCAGGCTACAACGGAACGGTATGAGTTTTTGAATTTCTATACAGCTCCGACAAAAGTAGAGGGTAATAATTATAATTAAAAGATGTGCTACAAGCTCCAGGAAATGTTAGTTAGTCACAAATACGACAATAATAATAATTAGTTATCCATTACGCAAATTTCATGTTCAAGCATTCAACAGAACGGACAAACCATTTTTCCAAATATGAGCTGTTTTTATTTGAAATTTTTTGGTGATGCATAGTGTTATTTATTGGAAATATTTCTAATGCTGTATCAAACTTGTAATATTACGAAAATAGTACTCTAGACTTGTTATGACATTGTTTGACCATGATACAGACTTTACTGAAATACGTCCTGCCTTTTCCATATAGTTTTCTCTTTAGCCTATATTGGAAATATCTAATTATACCAAATTCAATAATTTGGAAAAAACTCGAATAATTTTGAACTATTCTGCAATCCAATCAATGGAAATACTGAAAGGAGATACTAAATAAAACCTGCAATATAAAAGTGATTTTCCTACTCTCATACTTGTGAATTCCGAATTACCTCCTATTTGGTTACTGAGTAAATAGATCATCACGGATACTGACACGTAGTGAGTATAGTTGAAATAATACCCTTCTTGGTGTGCGTCATCGATTGTTAATCTCCTTCTATAACATTACGTAGGAAGAAATGGAAAAAAGGCAGGTCTGTGATTAATCCCAATAAAAATATCACAATAATGAACCATTTGAATGTTTTAAAAACGTTAACCCTAATCTTTGATCTGCAAAAATTTTATTGGTTTATGTTCAGATTACGCGCTATCGCAACCCATCAATCGCGAGGTTAAAATACTACGAAGGCGTAACTTTCGTAGCGGCAATGTGTCTTACGTCTTTTTCTACTGTCACATTGACAGTTCTTGTCAGGTGTGTACTTTGTTGCTTACGGTCAATTATTATTTATAAGAAGTGAATATTAATCTTATTGTTATAATTATCTAAATAATACAAAAATATGCCTAGATACACGAAAAAACAGCATTTTGAAAGCTCTGAAGTATTTTCACTTAGAAAAAGAAGCTGGTAATTATTAATTTCATAGCCTTCTCGGCTTTGGCTAAATACGATCCTGATTATTTTATTTATCAAATTTAAGGTTAGCTATTTGTCAAAATAGCAAATAAAATAAACGACATGCCGAAAACCCGGATATACGTCACAATCGATGACGCACACCAAGAAGGGTATTATTTTAACTATAGCACTTAATAATAGTTATTTATGTACCAAGGCAGTTAAGTGATTCTTCATCGGACGAGTCTGAAAATATGAGACGAGCGAAGCGAGGCGAATAACAGGCGAGTTCGATGAAGACACTTTACTTACGTGGTGCATACAAAATTTTATCGCCAACTGCTCAGAATTTAGAATATAAGAAACTGAGGTAAATTTCATTGCATTCAATTATGACAAAGTTAACAGCACTTATAGACCAAATATACTTATTATTTGTTATATTGAAATTGGAGGTACACCCTGAAGCAATATAAAAGTTAATTCCAGAAGTCAAAGGACTTCCAACAATAATTTGTTATGAATAAATTGCAAGAAAACTATTATGGAGCCGTAATAGGGAGAAGCGTGACACTGACAGATGATGATTTTCGAGTAATGTCAAAGTCAAAATACTTTACCTGCCGCATAATTATGTCACTTCACCTGTCGCAAATGTGGCAGATGAAGTGAAGGAAGGTAAACTGTTTCTTCACTTCCGGAAATCAATCTGATAATAAAGTACACGCATATTTCATATTTTGCTTGGATATTAATTTATAATAGTAAATATGATATCAAAAATTACTAATAATAGGAAATAAACCAGTTTCCATTGAAAATTACTCCCAAATTTTGAAATAAAATTCAAATTTCAATGCACTTTCCGACCACAACCCGAGGATTTCCGAACGCTACCAATGATACGTGTGATGTCATATCTCTTGTGTTTACTTATGTCAAAATGGCCGGTACTGCATTAGGTTATGTATAGTTGTGTGTTTATATTGTATTTTAATCAACTATTAATTGCTTCATGGACGTAAAAATATCATTTATATGTTTGTTTGAGACCATTACGTGTTTGTATCATGCAACGTAAAGTGGAAAGTGGACGCTTGCCATATCTTGTCCTATGTTCTGTTTTTGTAATGTCTGCATTTCACAGGTTTCGAGTTTGTGTGTTGATTGATATTTGTATGTCGAGATGTATGGTGTTACCACTTCGGGGCTGGTTTCAACAACTTTCTTCAGCTGGTCGTTATATTGTTCCTGTATTTACATCATTCAATTTTGATAAAAATCGGAATGGCTGTTCTCAACCTCCCATTGTACAGAATTTGCGCTGGACTTTGAATGTTTGTTGAGATTGGAATATCTATCAATTCTACTTGACATTGGATTCATCTAATTCTATTTTCTTAAAAATTTTCTTGACGGTTTGAATCATCCACTTAACCTAATCATTTAATTGAGGAGAATGAGGACCTAATGTATGTGCTTGAAAGACTATTATTCCCTTGAAAATGTCCTCTGGAATTAAAGGGTAGTCCTTTGTCCGTCATTACAATACTTGGAATTTCACGTTTTGCAAATATTTGCTTAGAAACATCTTCAGTTATTTCTCCATCACACACAAAGCATTTATTCTAAGACCAAAAGAAATATGATGTGATCTTTTTTTACGGCTCGGGTAATTAATAAGGTATTTATGGTTTCTTTCGGTTTTTCGGATAGGTTGAGCATATATAACATGGATTTACCATATTCTCGATGTCATTATTCATTAAAGTCCAGATCTATAATTCTCTTGCTCTAAGTTTGGTTTTATCGATTCCTAGGTGGCAGATATGTAATTTCCTCAGCATTTCTCTTATTATACCATATTGGACGGCTAGTTTTAATCTGTAAGAGCAGTGAATATTAAAATCGTCTTCCCAAAAGTCATTTCTGCTGCCCGAGAAACAATTTTTAATTATTCAAATGAGCTAACAAAGATGCGCTGGTCTTTTTCCGTCTCGTATCATTCGTCGTTGCTATTCTTGAACGATCTTGACAGCGTATATGCTACATACATTTTTCTAATCACAAGTGCTCTGCTTAAGCATAATGAGCATTCTTTGACGTCTTGTTGTTGTGGTTGTGAGTGGTTTCTTGTGATTACATCAGTCTCAATTGATGTTTTCACAGGCAAAAAAATCGCTGGAATATGCTTTTCAGCGCAAGTGTATTTTTTTGTTTATTCTTTCGAAATAAAGTTGTCATATGAACTTAGCTGTATGAAGAATACACTTCATTTCATTTTTAACCAAAAATAACAGAATTAACATATTGAAATATACAAATTCTCAGTTGATTGAAAGTTAAGTGGCGCAGTCAGTGGGATAGTCAAATGGCCATAGAAATATAGGTATAGCAATCGTTTCATTTATATGATTTGTTGACTATTCGGACAAATTTGAGTATCAAATTTCATTTTTGGAACTCTTAGTTGGGTGAATTTACACGCGTTTGACAGAGCAGAAAATGCAGTTCAACTGCACATAATTGCATGTAATACGTAAGTTTCTAGTTCTTCCTGAGGACTTTCCCCCGAAAGTATTTTCTGCAGTAGGTGTTCTTCAGCATAAATTAGTTTTACAATATCTACTGTGAAGACATGACTGTGGCAACGGAAAAGCAAAACAAAATCTTGAAAATCATCTTGGATTACTGTAAGTGCGAATTGGATGCTGCTGAAAGATAGGCCATTGATTGATGTGGAAGCCAAGCGATTGAAAACGACTTTAGATGAAGCTTAATAATCATAAAATATGATTTTGGACTTAACACAGCAGTCATTCCCAAAATGGAAGCGCCTGTGGGCAAATATTAATTATCCTAATGGTTGTAGTTGAGGAATTAAAAGTGGCTAATGAGATGATGAGGCGGCGATGGATATGTTACATGGTTTGTACGAAATTTTTCCCGCATTCAATTCCGACTGTGAATAGAGGCTAAGTAGTGCAAAATTTCTCGTTTCCCTGATATTTGCAAGTATTTTCATGTAGATTTTTCTTAAATAGTTAAATTGTGTGAAATTGTATTGTAATAATGGTTTGGTGGGTATCCCATGGGTATGGAGACTACCCAACCGAATTTGGTCTCACGTAGAAGTGGCTTATCTAATTTCGCAAGAAATCTGCCCGTCAGTAATTAGTACTTAAGATAGATCTGCCTTGGCCAAAATATCGAAGACTCAAGAGCTCGCACTGAGAGCAACAGCTTTAGATATTAACCATTTGCTTAGACAGCTTCAGTAAGCGATTGAGCTTATGAATTATCAATGAACTTTGTTGAGCCAAATCTAGAAGTATCCTTCGGAAGTATCACAAAATTTTAATCACCCTTCGCAGAGACCTTAATATTTGGTAAGAGATATAGTATGTAATCAAAATATTGTGTTGCTTTATTCGACACAATTGTGCTCATAACAGAGCGCACCGACGTGTTGTCATAAAATGTTCCCGTATGGGTTTCAATTGGACCTTTTGCAGTGACTGTCCACTGATTGAACGAATCTTTCAATTAATAACTGTAATTTCATTGTGCTCCAACTGTTTCTAAGTCAACAATTGCCCTAATATGATTTTGCGAGTCATATAAAATATTGAGTCTGCATGCTTGTCGAGCTCGCTTTACATGGCCTCGACATTCTCCACAAAATCCGCCAAACCAGCATTTGCTGAGCTGTTTTTCGATTGAAATTGATTGAGATCGCTTATAATTTCATATCCTCCAAATGATCTGAAATAACGCTAATACTTTTATATTATATACAGTATGCGAAAACTATTTCGAGTCCATTCCATTTACACAAGTACAACAAGGAAAATATAATAAAAACTGCTTGAAAGAGAGAGAAGAATAATTGTGGGCATATCTAGTTCATCCGGGGCTGGAAGAATGACGAGAGCTGAATGGATGAACCTCGGATGTGCTAGATACGCCCACAAGTATTCTTCTCTCTGTTTCAAGCAGTTTTTCTCATATTTTCCCTGTCATACTTGTGTAAATTGAATTGAAAGAGTTCTCGCATACTGTATATACCTAGTAATAGTCGAGATCTGGACGAACTGAAATATACCTACGAATAATATCTCAAATAATGCAACAGTCTTTTTTAATTACTTACCATGATTATTGTATTAATATGAAAGATGAATAATGAATAATATAGAACCAGTTACCCTGTTCTTGTGGTCACTTGTTTCATAGATCTGATGATTATGATTTATAATGGTTAACCTCGTATTAGATCGGGGAATAATAATAAAGTACAGTTTATAGATAAGCCACTTTCTAGCATGTACTGTATTGTATATTGTACTTACACCGTAACTGCTTGATGTTATTGTTCATGTCTGATTGTATTGTCTTTCGATAGGACTCGGAAGGTCACTTGTATTTTGTTGATCAGCCCTTTGAAATAAAACCATCGTATGTATTGAAATGTATTAATGAAACACGTTATTTTATTTCAATTAAAAATAACAAAATCAACTTACAAACATGAAATCGGTGAAAATATAAACTTATCGACAAACGCAACTCTTGAAATTTTGCTCATTATTGATTCAGCAGAAATCTTTGGATTTCCAACCGATTTGTGCTATTTTTTGGCACATGGTACTAGCACCAGTTCATATTTACATACATATTCCCATTATGATACGTTTCAATAATTTGTTTCATGGTAATTATTTAGCCTTGTACTCGTTTTCCTTCCCTAAATCCGCTCCGTGGGTCTTCGAACTGATGTTCAATTATCGTTTTCAATTCTTGGTCAAACAATTTTTTTTTCGTGAACTTCGTGAACTCTATAATTGTTACAGCTTCTATTGTGCACAGACAATATAATGCCTTGCTCCCAATCATTAGGATTTTAGTGTTCCCTTGCTGCTCTATCAAATATAATTTCTAACACTTCAAAGACTTTGAGATCCAAGTTGGGGAGCATTTCTTTTCAGTGTTTTCATTACTGCTTCCACAGATTGTCTTCCAAACTGCACACAATCACAGAGCTCTTGTTCTGTGTCTAACGTCTTTGCTTCTTCTACCATACTCGTTCGTTGCGCCTTCCCATCATTTCATTTCTCTTTGTGAATAATTTCCCATATTTTCCAGTTTTCCGTTTTCCTTATTGGTATTAGCGTTTGGTAAAACAGCTTTCTATTACCATGTCAGCCTCTGTTCTCCCAAAATTTTCTCTTTTTCATCTCTTTCAACTTTGTCCTTTGTACCTTGTACTCGTTGTAGTTTTCTCTTGTCATTGTTCCAAAGTATATTTTCCACTTTTGCTTTTTATTCGATTCGTTTTTTGATAGTTTCTGACCACCAGTTTTCGTTCTCGTTTAATCGTTAATACCAATTTCGCATGTTTTCATAGCTGCAGCTAGTACTCTATTTTAGAACTCCGTTCATAGTTATTCTGAATCGTACCTTCCTTCATTTGTTGAAATGGCTTCCATTTTGCGTTGAGTATTTGTATACCTTTGCTGTTCCGTTATCTCTCAAATTGAAGCGAGTTCGTAGTATTTGACGGTAATTGCAAATATTTGTCGTACTTTTGTTTTAAACATTATATCTTTGACATATAAGATACGTAGATCATGCCCTAGACATGCTAAACTTATTCCAAAAATCAGAAAAAAAAATCAAGAAACATAGATACATCAATAAGAAATAAACACAAATACAAACCTAAAACCTTCCCAGTGTGTTCGTTACCACAATCCCACTTACGTCCGTTTCAGATCCTCAGCTATCCTTAGAATGTCTTCAGTACATCTTACGTTACTGAACCATACGTATCTTGGATATCCTAATTGTAACATCCAAAGTACGTCCCCTCAATTTTGTCCAGAAAATTTAGATACCTCTGACCAGTGCGGGTTTTCCATCGACCATTAATGGCAGCTATGGCTATGTACGAAACGAGCTTCATCAATCCATAAGATTCTACTCAGGAGGTCACTCTGCATAATATGTATCACTCATAATAATTATAATTTGTACCTCTCACCTATATCACTACCTACATAAAAAGTGAAACAGAATAATCTTTGAATATAGTTGCCTCTTGAATATTTTCACGCTTTTTGTTCATTGTTCAAACTGTTTTAAGTCGATTATTAACGAGTGAAATGCACCATTAGTGTATTCAATGGGTTGTTTAAAATTCTTCTCGAATGCCTTCTCAAGATTGTTCGCGAAGAATCTCCAATCAACATATTCCTACCATATTTAAGATGTGCCATGTTAAAAAAATAGTTGGAAGTGGAAAAAGTAGTAAATATGACATGCTATTTAAATTGTAGCCTATGTTGCTCTCCATTCCACACCAAATCAGAAAATGAAAGCTATTGGAATTGATTATATTAATGCCACATAATCTCAAGTTTTATACTCCAGCTCACTATTACTTTGTTCGATTACCTATATCGAAATAATGATAATAAGATAAGATAGTTCATTGAACTAAACAGTTGTGATGGGATTGAAACTGAAGGGAAAAAGCTTTGTGGAGCAATCATCTTCTATCATAAAAACTGTCCACTCAAGACAAAAAGATACAATCGCAACTGAAGTTTGACTACCATTTAACCGTACTAAAGAGTCAGTTAACTAGGAGCTTCGTAGAACTTCTTTAACAAGTTCAAATAAGGAACTTAGAAAGACGAAGCGTCTTGGAAGAAGTTATGTGGAAGTATTTTTGATATACCTCGCAGTACTAGAATTCGGAAGATTCTCTCTAAAGAGTTGATTGCCGAGATGGTGTCGATAGCACCACCACATCTCTCCAGGACAAGGCTATTAGCCTTGAAATGTTCATAGTCTGCCCACAAGGCAGACCCTTCTGTGGTCGCTCTTGATGGATAACTTGCTTAGTGCTCTCGAAATTAGGATAGAACAGCAAGCGTATGCAAACGACCTTGTCATCTAGGCGAAAACCAAGTTAGGAAGCCGGTAGCATATAATATCTCCTAAGAAACGTTGGACGATGTCCACAGTTGGTGTCAGAGGGTACAAATATCTGTTAGCCGTGGTGAAACTGTAATAGTACCCTCCACTAGGAAAATGAAATTGAGGAATCTTCTACCACTTTCCTATAGCGGAAGTGAAACATTCGAAAATTATCCTAAAAACGAAAGTAACTTGGAACGCTCACTTAGAAAAAGTTTTTCATAAGGCCAGACTAACCATATGGACACAGGAACTGTAGAAAATCTTTGGGACCCTCCCCTCCTTATATTTCTAGAAAGGGAGGCTGAATGGACAGCATGCAGAGCAGCACAAAACAGGCTTACATGGGACAAAGCAAAATGCTAGTGGACACTGAAGGTCACAGTATTCTGAAATGACCTCTGACATAATACCTTCAACCGTAAATTATGACCTGCCTTATGTACCTTCCAAACTCCAAAGAAAGATGAATGACACTCGTGTTTTAATCGGACCACATTCTCACGCTTGGTTGGTAACCTTGAAAGCCCATTAGATCATCCATTTCCAGTTCCTTCAATACGTTGGAAATGATAATCTTAGCTACTCAAGAAGAAAGTCTGACGCTGAAATTTTCCAGCCGCCATCTGTGAAATTCATTCATTGCCTCCAAACAATGATAACAAAGGTTTGTGGTCAGAAAAAAGAGTGAACTTTTCACCCATTAAGTAATGATCACAATTTTTCACTCCTCAAAATATAGCTAACGCTATTCTATGTATTACTGAATAATCAGCTTCTGCTTCACTCAACGTTTTTGGAAAAAAATTGATTGGACGCTCTATTCCATTGGAATAGACATACAATAGTATAGCCCCTAACCCCGTTTTGGAACTATCACAATTCAATTCAATCGGTATTTTGGAATCAAAATATACTTTCTACTGATTTAATAAAATCATATATTTTGCTTCCAAAGGAGCACTCCCATACTCTCCTGACTATTCAAAGTCAACATTCTTTTTCAGTAACTCATACAAGGGATCTGATAGAGTCGAAAAATTGGGAATTAATTCAATATAAAAGTTTATAATCTCAATTAAATCTTCAATTTCAGTTTGATTGCTTGGACTCTCATTTTCAACCATTGTTTCTACCTCCTCAGGATTTATTTGAAGGCCATCCTTATCAATTATATGCCTCAAATATTTTATTTGCGACTCCAAAAATTTGTTTCATTATTTAATGTTCAATTTAAATTCTGCATTGGATAGCATCTAAGAAAACATTTTCAGATTGTTCAAATGCTTCTTCCTGTTTTCCTCCTAACCACTATATCATCCATGAAATTAATACTGACCTTACAGCCCCGCAATATCTTATTAACCATCAAAATGGAACAGGCTGGCTGGCTTAGTACTAAGAGGCGAACGATGCAATTGTGTACTCCCTGAAAGAGTTCAGTGTCCTCCGTCAATTCTAATTGATTGTAAGCATTTGAAAAATCTTATTTTGTCAAATCTCCACCTTCCTGTAATTCTGCAAATAGTTCTTTAATAAGTCGCAAGGGGTGTTTTGACATTAACTAAGTTTTCATTCAAACAAACCTTATAGTCAGCACATACTCGAATATTACCATCATCTTTTAAAACTGGCGTTCCCCAATCAGACCTCTCAACCAAGGAAATGACACCTCGACTTTCCAACTCGTCTAATTCTTTATTGATTTTATCATTAAGTGAAAAAGGCCTGGCCTGTATTTGAAAAAAAATCGGACTTACTCCATAGTTAACCTCCAGATGAATTTTCTTATATTCATACAATCCTAGTTCGTCCTTTAATAGATCCTCAAACTTTCTTGATAACTAAATTTAATCTGAATCATCAATACCATCATCAATTAACAATATCATCAAGACTCGGATCGATAAGCATGTAATCAGGAGTATCCACAGACCCAGTAAAAGGAATATAGTATGCTCTAAAAACTGACAACACTTTTCACGAAGTGATCATAAGGGTGATTTGTCGTGGTCAAATTGCAAAGCAAGCTTCAGCTATATAGACTGCATGACAACGAGTGATCTTCACAACCTTGATAAGTAATGTTCCGTCCGGGTTTCAAGAGATTGTTATCGGGAATGAGTCTTTGATGAAATCTTTTGATGGATAGACTGATGAGGGAACTTAAGGACCATCCCACTATCTTGTAATGTACGCATAATAAACAGTTGGAAGTTTTCATACTACAACTATTCCATTAGCTATTAGCTTAACAAAACAAATGAACGAAAAATGACTCTAATAGCTGCAAAGCGGAGGACGATAGAAGGCAAGCTTAATCCACGGATCGTACACTGGCTGTACAACTGTGGTGAGACAGATGGGAAGCAGTGTGACTGTGGCAATGGAAATTATACTCAATATCTTGCTTTGCCGGTTAAGGCGGAAGCGATAATGGCTGCACACAGGCTGAAGTGCAATGGAAATTAGCACTGAAGAACCAAAACTCAGTCATTCCAGAATCACAGATGTTATTAGAAATCCGATTTTCAAAATAAGAAGTGATAAACTGTCAACGACAACCAGCCCTAACATACTATATCCAGCTGAACTGGAAAGAGCTAGAAGCATGCAGTCAGGAAGCAACGCAAACAAACCTATATCTTTCATAGTAACAAGGGCTAAATTATTTTTCACATGAAAATAATCAATGATTATAAATCTATTGAAGAGAACTATCGAAGGATTCAAATGAGAATAAATCAAACTTATGAAAATGATTTAAACTTATGTACTTTCAACAAACATACAATACATAATATAAAATTCAAACTTTATAAGTCAACTTAAATAAATCATCTGGTATGGAATGAAGAATCTATTCTTAAGCGGGGACGTTTATGGTTTTTATGTGTTATCTTGAATTTTTGTCAAGTAACCTAAAAACTCTTCGGAAGTACTGGAAACTTGACAAAAAGTGTATCCATAGGTATAAACTAGAGTAAAAATATTTTTAATATGGGTTTTTAGATTTGGGATCCATGTATCTATCATCTAGTGTACATCGGGATTTGAACTAGAATTGCCAACTAGAACAATAAAAAGTTTCCAGCATAAATTGAATTGGATACTCATGTCGAATAATTTAACAAATGAATTAAATAAGGATGAGCACATACAGTAGGAAAAATTGCCCTCTACCCTGACGTAATACCTACTAACCTCGTGGAATGAATCATAACATGCTCTCTTTAATTTTGGTTTTTGGACTAACCCCGGAGCTACTCCGGATCATGAAACATAGAATTAGATCCTTTCCATGGTCTGTTAACCTTGGAGTGGACTGTTCTACACAAGGAAGTTACAGGCCCTGGTCAAACATGGACCTTCGCCATTGACGATGGATCTATGGCCGAGCTGGAGAGGGTGGGTTTTAAACCCTACTTGGGTTTTGGGCAGGTTGTTTTCCGCCCTAAAACCAGGTCTTCCTCCCAACAGGCAGCAAAACCAGGTCCCTCGAAAGGATCTGAGAAAACCCACGGCCCGGGACCGAGCGGAAAACCCCCTGCGGCAGTGAGGAGAACCAAAACTCCTCACAAGCTTAGGGGTAGTGCACCGCCGGCACGTAGCCAAGGCACTAGCCAACCAAAAGCTGGGAAAGCTGGATTTCCCAAGATGAAGACGACTAAAGTCTCTTTCAGGAAACCGGCAAAAGAGACTGGACTTGGTGTCCCGGAATCGAAGGCCATTTTGGACTCGACAAAGGCACCAAAAAAACCAGCTGGGCCGGCGACGAAAGGTGATCAAACCTCGTCGACAGCACCAAATACCGCCTCATCATTGGCAGGTGCAGATGGTGGCGTTTTAATTGACCCACCGACTGATCCTCCCAGTGTTTGAGGAGGTATAAGTTTGCCTGCGGCACCCAACACTCTGCCACATTCAATTGTTTACAGGCAAACTTACAGCATGCCAAGGCAAAAGGTTCAAGGACGAATTAATCGACCTTGCCTTCCTGCAAGAACCATGGACAGGAAACACAGACCGAGTAACCGGTCTCAGCAATATTCCTGGTGAGGTAATAGCCTGCCCTGGGGTGAAACCTAGAGCATGTCTACTCATTAGGGAAAAAATTAATTATTTCTTGCTTACAGGCTTTTGCACTCCAGATGTAGTAGCCATCCAGATGTACTTACCGGAGAACAATGGCATGACAAACATAGTCGCCTGCTCTGCATACTTCCCAGGAGACATGAATACTGTACCTCCTCTTGCTATACGACGATTGATCGACTATAGCAAGAAGAACAGACTTCAATTAGTCATGGACTGTGACGCCAACTCACACCATACATCGTGGGGCAGCACGAATATTAATCGCAGAGGTGAGTTACTCTTTGATTATATACTAGGGGAAGGGCTATCAGTTATAAATAAGGGCTCCGAACCAACCTTTGTAACTAGAAACAGATCAGAGGTGTTAGATTTAACTATCAGCTCAAACTTTCTGAGCAATAAGATACGGCATTGGGCTGTATCTACTGAACCTTCGTGTTCGGATCATAGACATATTCAATTCAGCATTGAAATAGGCCAGAGGCCAGTGGTGGAATATCGTGACTCAAAAGCTAATGATTGGAGTGGATATAGAAATTCCCTTCAACGGTACGTTGGGGATGGTTTCACCACAATCAACAGTTGTGATGGGATAGATACTGCAGCGGAAAAGCTTCGCGAAGCAGTGATCTCCTCCTATCATGAAAACTGTCCACTAAAGACTAAAAGAGATAATCGCAACTCTACTTGGTGGAACAAATGCCTAGAAAAGCGAAGAAAAGAAGTTCGAGGACTATTTAACCGAGCTAAAGAGTCAGGCAACTGGGAGCTTTATAAAACTACTCTAACAAGCTACAATAAAGAAATCAGAAAGGCAAAGCGGGAGTCTTGGAAAAAGTTGTGAGAGTATTTCTGATATACCTCGTAGTACTAGAATTCACAAGATTCTCTCTAGAGAGTCTATTACCGAGATTGGGTCGATGAAGCGACCTGATGGCACTTTCACGACCTCTAGAAAAGAAACGTTAGAGCTTTTGATTAAAAATCACTTTCCTGGAAGTTTGACTCTGGATAACAATCGACCTCCGCACTTTGAGGGCGCCAGGCGGCCAAAAAATATCGATTGGGAGGCTGCCAAGGAAGTTATCACAGCACCGGCAGTTGAATGGGCAATCAAATCTTTTCAGCCCTTCAAATCTCCCGGTGAGGATGGCATATTTCCAGCTCTGCTGCAAAACGGACTGGAAATAGTTCTACCCATCCTCATTAAACTGTATAGAGCTAGTCTGGCGTGGAATTACATACCACCCAGTTGTTGGTTGGCGGCTAGGGTGGTATATATACCAAAAGTGGGCCGCACAGACCCACACCCTAAATCAGTCAGACCAATTAGCCTAACATCTTTCCTTCTTAAAGGACTTGAAAAAGCACTGGATTGCTACATCAGGCGGGTAGCTTTATATAATTCCCCCTTGAGCATCCATCAATATGCTTATTAAACTGGCAAATCAACAGATTTAGCTTTACACAACCTTGTTGAGAAAATCACACAATCCCTTAACAACAAGGAGATTGCGGGGGCCATATTTCTTGACATTGAAGGAGCATTTAACAATGCACTACCGACCTCCATTGGTTCAGCTTTGACTGAAAAGGGCATCAAACCAACCATTACTGGTTGGATATATGCCATGCTCACAAATAGGACAGCCACTACATCCCTTCAGAACGAGACCATCAGCTTTAAGGTTTCCGGGGGATGCCCACAAGGTGGAGTACTATCTCCCCTACTGTGGTCTATCTTGATGGATAACTTGCTTAGCGATCTCGAAAGAGAAGGGGTAGAACTGCAAGCGTATGCAGACGACCTTGTCATCTTGGCAAGGACCAAGTCAGGAAGGGTAGCATATAATATCCTCCAAAAGACGTTGGACGATGTCCACAGTTGGTGTCAGAGGGAACAGATGTCTGTTAACCCTGGCAAAACTGTAATAGTTCCCTTCACTAGAAAAAGGAAGTTGGAGGATCTTCCACCACTTTCCTACAATGGTGAGGTTATTCAATTTGCAGCGGAAGTAAAATATTTGGGGATTATCCTAGATAAGAAACTTACTTGGAACGCTCACTTGGAAAAAGTTATCCATAAGGCCAGACTATCTTTGTGGACATGTCGCAGGATCTGTGGAAAATCTTGGGGCTTGGGACCCAAACAAATCTATTGGATATATGTGATGATTGTTAGACCAATGATCACATATGGAGCTATTGCCTGGTGGCCAAAAGCTTTACAGCGAACGGCCCAAGCAAAGCTCTCTGGTTTACAGAGACAGGCTTGTCTGGCAATCACTGGTGCTATCAGCTCCACACCGTCAGCAGCCATGGAAATCCTTCTGGACCTACCTCCTCTCCATATATTTTTGGAAAGAGAGGCTAGATGGACAGCATACAGAATTGTACATATTTCTAAATGCACAAATCAGGCTTATGCAGAACGAAGCAGAATACTAGCGGACAGTGAAAGTCACAGTATTCTGGGAATGACCTCTGACATAATGCCTTCAACAGTAAACTACGACCTGCCTTACACCGTCCTAATTCCAAATAGAGATGAATGGGTCCTCCGAAAGGATGAACTATTAAGAGCAGACAGCTGTTGGTACACAGACGGCTCAAAAACACCCTCAGGCTCTGGTGCAGGTGTATACGGGCGCAGACCTAGGACAGAAATTTCAACCTCTCTAGGATCCTATGCAACCGTATTTCAGGCGGAAATTTACGCCATTGTTTCATGTGTGGAGAGAGTGGAGCACGCCAATCTCATACATAGAACAATAAAAATTTTCTCGGACAGCCAAGCGGCTTTAAAAGCACTTAGCTCTTGCCGTGTAACGTCGAAATTGGTTCTAGACTGCCCAAAAAGACTCTCCTCAATAGGAGAACTCAATAAAGTATTGCTGGTCTGGATCCCTGGCCATTCTGGCATGGAAGGAAAGGAGAAGGCAGACTTTCTTGCAAGGGAGGGTGCCGCACGTGTTTCTATCGGACCAGAACCCACAATTGGCATCGCAATAAGTTTTGCCAAACAAACACTAAATACCTGGACAGCAAGAAGAGCTTTAGACTTCTGGCATAATTTACCAGGATTGGTTCATTCAAAGGCTTTTATACATCCTTCGAAGTATGTCTCCAAACAAATGTTAGACTATAGCAGGCATGACCTACGTTGTCTAACAGGCCTTTTAACAGGCCACTGTCATCTGAATCATCATATGCTAAAACTTGGACTGTCGGAAGATCCGACTTGCCGTCTTTGTTTGGAAGATGATGAAACAGCAGAGCATATAATTTGTGCCTGCCCCGCCGTGGCTCGAATCAGGTATCTGATGTTTGGCAGGGTCTCTCTCTCGCCCTCGGACCTGAAATATCATTCACCAAATAAAATAATCGGCTTTGTTAAGGAGCTGAATTTGTTTGGTGAAATCTGAATAGGTGTGAGCCACAATAGACTCTTGTGAGTCGCAGTGGAGGGCCTTATAGACCCACTCACCACAAACCTAACCTAACCTAACCTAACCTTACCTAGATCCTTTCTTTTTAGATCGGTCTTAAAGCCCCGGTGTAACACCAACAACCTTCCCCTTTCCCCTCATGCACTATTAACGAGCTTGGGCAACAAGCTCTGTTAGGTTATGGTTATGGTTGTGTTTTGTTTATATTGAGTCAAAATCAGAAAGATTTGCACATGGTCCATCCCACAAAGCCTAAAATATATAAATGTGAATTTGAATCTACTGATCTGACATGTCAACTACCATTATTACCAGTACAGCTCCAGAATCCGACATCACAAAAAAAATTGGGGATTGTTATGGACGGATTATCCTTTTTATAATTTTATAACACGCAAACCAATTTTGCAGATGAAATTTAAAGAATACAAACCACAAACCATTGGGTTACTGTTAATAATCTATGACAATAAATCAATGAAAATAAATAATCATCAGGTCAAAAACAAAATCAAATGTCAAATCTTAAAATTTACTACGCATGTGCAGTCAGTGTTCACTAAAATACGTTTCATTTGATAGGAGCACAGGTGCAACTACCTCGGTGATGTACCAGTGCACAAAGTAATATAAAGAAAGCGCCTATTGAGTTAAAAATGGCTACTGTTACTTTGTCGTGTGCGTAAATACGTTCACTGCTTGTTTATCTTGTTCAGCCACCGTCTAAGAAGTAAGGTTGAGTTAAAAATATTTATTTAATGCGAAACAGGAAATTTTTTACTAGCTGTAAAATAAAAATAATAAATTAGTTTTTGAAAAAAAACCGATTTCATAGAATGTATCTGCATGCAATTGATGAAAAGCTTTGAACAAAACCATATAGATAAAAGAATACTTGAACAAAACTCGATGCATCAAAATAATGACAGTTGTCATAAGAGGTCAAAATAGATTCTTATGAATACAACCAATCTATCGTTGTTGGCGCTATCTCTTTTCAACATTTGGAGGTAATAATTAGTTACAAAAGAACGTATGTCATTGCTTAAAAGACAAGTGTATGTATATTGTATGATGTGTTTTTACTGCCAGTAGAAAAGATTGAGGTGTATTAAGTTTGTGTTTACTACTGTTCATTGTTAGTGACGTCAGTATAAAGGCCAATTTTTTCTACTGCACCTCAATTGTTCAGTTTGGAAATATTAGATATAATGTTTTATATTAAAAAAAAACCACAACTTTTGAGAATACATGGAGTCAATTGAATAGCTCACTATAAGTTCTTTCTGATTGGTAAACGAATATCAATAAAATGAAGAATATTAGGCAGTTGCTTGTTGATAAAAAAAAACTCTATTTGTTTTGAAATTTGTTAATTTTGAGAAACAAAAGGGGAGATCGAGGAAAGAAATGTGAGAACCTACAAGAAAGAAGTCATTTCATTTCCAAAATATGGAGAATTTTGTGAAAGTTATAAAAGTACAACAGTGTAAACATTATAAGTGACATAACTAAGATCTACAACATAATCCCTGAAAAAATTGAGCAGTGTAAGTAGTTTAATGAAACTTTTACACGAATTTCATTGAAAGATCATCGTCAAGCAATTGAGACAAATCATAAGTGTGAAACTCACTTGTGAGTGTACATGAAAATTTAAATATTCTATTACTTTTGAGATTCGCATTATAACGTTTATTTTGTATTTCTTAAATCTGTTAGAAACAGAAATTGCTGCCAAAGTTTTAGCTAGATGTTTAATGAGTTGCATAATTACCTATATTAGATAGGTATACCGGGTGTCCCAAGTTATCGTATACATAGAATATCTCGCTTATTTGACAAGATAATTTGAAAATTAAAAAACTGTTTTGAATGGTATTGAAGTCCCTTCATAATGACTTATGAAAAAACTTGATTGCATTTGACAGGGATGTGCAGCCACCTATCACTTTTTATTTTAAAATGGTACACACTGTATATTGTCATTAGAAATTGCGTGTTATTCTATTAGGAATACAACGATACAACATACTTGTGCTTATTTTTTAATATTAACAACAAAAAATTAACATTTCTGAAATTTAACTAAAATGCATATGCAATTCAAAAAACTAAAACAAAATTATAGCAAGTGTTCAAAATTATTTCCTGCACATTCCATGCACGCTTCAAGACGTCTTAAAAGCGTTCTTGTGCAGGCCGCCTGAATCATAGCTGGTGTAACAGCACGACATACTTCACGAATGCGTTCTTTCAGATCATCTACATCTACAGGTTGCGTTTGATAAACCAATTCTTCAAGGTAACCCCACAAAAAAAATCCAGTGGTGTTAGATCTTGCGAGCGAGGAGGCCAAGCTATAGGTCCATAAGTACCAATCCACCTGTTGGGAAACAGTTGATCGAGGTGCTCCGCAACAATACCTGCATTATGAGGGGGAGCACCGTCCTGTTGCCAGATAATTGTATTCCGTTGTGGCCAAGGAATGTCTTCCATAAATTCAGCTAACTCGTGTTCAAGAAAATGTAGATATCTTTCCCCATTCAATGTGCCCTCATAAAAGTATGGCCCAATCAAGTGACCATTGAATAAACCGCACCATACATTTATACCCCAAATAGTCTGAAAACGAGTTGAAGAAACCCAATGTGGATTTTCGTTCGACCAATAATGGGCATTATGTGTATTCACTACACCATTGTTGTGGAAGCGGCTTTCATCACTCCAAAATATTTTATTTAAAAGCAAGGGATCTTCGGTAATCATAACATCAATTAAAGAAATAAATTCTAATCTTCGGTCGAAATCAGTAGGCTTCAGTCCTTGAACTAAATGTAATTTATAAGGGTGATATTTGTGTTTTGTCAAAATTCTCTGTACAGTACTTTTGCTTAATCCGTTTTCTTCAGCTATTTTTCTAACAGAAGTATGGGGATTAATACCAACATTCGCAAGTACATTAATAACATTATCATCATTGGTCACAGGATTTCGGTGTGGTGCATGGTTTTTGTTTGGGAATGAACCGTTGCGCAATTTTCGTTCCAATCTAGGAAACACCATGTGTGCTACTTGACGACGTTGAGTAAAACGTTCTCGATATAAACGGGCTGCTCGTCGAGCAATTTTCCTGCATTCACCATAAACTAGGAACATGTCAACGTATTCGTCTGAACTAAACGTGAATGGCATCTTACTGATAACAATCGTAATTATTTTTTAATTGGAACTTGTGAATAGTGGGCACAACAAACAATTAAGTCATAGATTAACTACACTAGGCACTGTTTAACAATAAGTATTTGGAGTTCTTTTTT
>CAJUYI010002655.1:0-29302 GCA_910591695.1 Galerucella pusilla | reverse complement strand
ATCTTTTTGTTTATCAGGTAAAGCGCAGGGACGTATATAAGGGGGGGCTTTAGGGGTTCAAACCCTCCCCATAAAAAATACAATGAAGGTACAATAATTTTTTATTAGCATACTGCCGCAATATGAGTATTCATCGGGATGTGGCAATATAAATAGATTCCTCAACAATTGTGAATAATTTAGCTAAAGAGGTTAAATTTACTTTTGTGAGATTGATTTTCTGTTTTAATAAAAGCTTCAATTTTCAATCATCTATCACTTTTTAAAATAGGTGCTCCCAAATTAATATACAGGTAACATCTCGGCTGGTATGGGAATGCGGCGAAGAACTTAGAAGACTGGCGACTCGGAGGAACAGTGTAACACTGGATGGGTCCCAGGTCAGAAAGGAATCGCTGGCAATGAAAAAGCTGACGAACTTGCAAGAGCAGGATCGTCAACATTGATTAACGGATCCGAACCATCTGTGGGCATCCCCAGATGCTCCACTAGGTTATGGTTAAAAGGGTGGGTAAAGGAAACAATCCATAAAACTCTGGAAGAATACGCCCAGGCAAACACATGGGAAGAGATTTATGAAAGAACCATCAGAAAAAGTAGCAAAAGAACTGCTCTCAATGAGCAGAAACAAACTACGCACCATAACGGGGCTTCTTACGGGACACTTTCCCACAAAGGAGCACCTGAACAAAATAGGGCTGTATAACGGAGACCTTACATGCAGCAGATGCAAAAAGGACACTGAAACAGCTCTGCATATATTATGCAACTGTGAGACTCTGGACCACAGGAGGGACTAAACTAAATGGAAGACCCCAAATGACTACAGAAGACTTCTACAACCAACCAGTAAAGAACCTGTATTACCTAATACAGGGAACGGATTGGCTGAATACGCTGTAGTCAGAATGTTAGGAGAATCCACAATAAGCTCAAGAGACTAAGGTGGTGCCGGCGAAGGGACGGTTCCTTTAAAAAAATATATACATGGCCATAACCATTTCAGCAGAAGGAGGCAAAACGAAAAACGATGTTTAAAAATACTTTTAGATGTAGCCAAGTCAAACAAATAATAAAAAAAACTTAACATTATTTCTTGAACTTGAAAAATTGCTTTAGGTCGTGGCACTCGATTTTTTTGCCTTAGGCGGCGCCTTCAATAAAGCTCATCTTCCCTTCTAAACCTATCAGATGAAAAAACCTAAACCCTCCCCATGTAAAAGCTATAGCTACGTGACTGGTAAAGCGCCTGGTGGAATTAACGTAGGACATCTTTAAAACCTGAGTGAAATTTCAGTATGTTTTAGTTTTGTATACAGAGTGTCCAAAAACGTTTCTGCCAAACGTGAACTACAGATACTAAATTAGGTTGGATGTACATAAAATTAAATCTAGTGTCTATCGTTTGCGTTTGGCAGGAGAGTTTCTGGACAGCCGGTTAAATATCATTTCAAGAATCACAAAGAAAATTATAATTCTATTCTTGTTAAAAATATTTACGTTGCAATTAGGTATCGATATATCAGTCAATTATTATCTGTACTTCTATACACATTCTTTGTTACCTCTCTGTTTTTGAAAACATGCGTTTTGGTTCTAGGAGATGAAATCAACACATCCAGTAGTAATTTTACATGACGTTAGTTTCGAGGAATTAAAAGCTATATTGTCATTTATGTATAGAGGTCAGTGTGTGGTTGCACAGGACCAACTACCAAGTTTACTCTCAGTTGCGAAACTTTTAAAAATCCAAGGACTTTGTGATATGAAGGTAAAAAATAATTTTAGGGAATAGTGAATATTAAATTGATTTGCGGTAACAATGTTATGTAAAATGTTAATTTTGATCATTCTTACTCTTAGAGGTATCGACATTTTCACATAATATAGATCCTAGAATATGGCAAATATGGCGGTAACTAATGAGCATTAAAATGTTCTCTGCGTAGTTAATGAAGAAAACTTTAAAGAAAACCAGTTTAAGTGCTGTCAGAATAAAACAACTAAGTTATTAGTATGTGTTGAGTGCGGAAATATATATCACTTATCATGTGCCTTGCGAAATAAACTTCGATGCATAAAACTGTGTGAAACAAGAATTATCTGTTGTAAAAACATCAATCCACAGGTAGGAAAAGGTATAGAAACAGAAGAAATCAACACCGTTTCCCACCTTCAAAATGAAAATGATCTATTGAAGAAACTATTGTGTGAAAAAGATGAAAAATATAATATATTACTGGAAAATAATCGATTATTAAAACAAAATAACCAGTTCCAAAAAATGATTCGAAGACAAAAACTGAGGACATTAATAATAAATCCATTTTGCACGTAAAAAAACAGGTGAGTCAAGTCTCGATAAACACCCGAACATCAACAAACCCAGAAGAAAATAGTACAGTGAAATTATCAACATTGCCAGATGATCCCATCAGGCATAAAAAATCAGAAAATTTGGAAAATAAGACAGTGAACAGTTTAGAAAACACACAACTACATAAAATGAATGATCTAATACATTTGGCTGAAAATCCAAGGGGAAAAAAACAGGTCAATATGGTTACTAAGAACTCTAATAATGTTGAGAAAAGGAAACAAATAAATAACAAACAATTTGGTGAAAATGAGGATGGAAATAATTTTGGCGTGCAAAAAAAAGCTTGGCTTTACTTGTATCGTATAAAACGTCATGTAACAGCGGATGACATCCATAAGTTCCTGGAAAAACAAGAGGCCTTTAAACAAGCAGATATTATCATAAAGGAATTGCAAACCAGGGAAAATCAAAATAAGTGCTTCATGTGTGGTATCAATTATGATCTGAAGGATGAAATCTATAAACCTTCCACCTGGCCGAAGTCTATCGGTTATAGAAGATTCAATTTCAGGAAATATGCCGAATATGAAGGTAATCCACAGGATTTTTAAATAATAAACCATCTACCCCAGATATGGGGAAAATTCCAACACAAAATGAAATAAAGAATAAACATCAATGTAATGGTAAACCAAGTGTAATATCCATAATGCACTTAAATATCCAAGGTATAACAGCTAATAAAATTTATCAAATAGAAATTTTGCTGGATAGTATCTCTCCGGATATACTATGTCTTTCAGAACATTGGTTAAACTCGGAGGAGATAAAACATTTTAATTTGTATGATTATAATTTAGTAAATAGCTATTCAAGGAAGTTATCACTGCATGGGGGAGTTTGTATATTGTCAAAGAACAGTTTACCTGTTAAACCTATTACATTGAACAAAAGCATTGAAAAACACTTTGAAGTCACAATTGCACAATTGCAACTTGTAAATAAACAAAGTAAGCTGTTTATTATTACGGTATACAGAACCCCTAACAGTAACATAGATATTTTTTTAAATGAAATCTTTGAACTTATGTGTGACTTATATAACAAAAATAATTTTTATATTATTTGTGGAGATGTAAATGTGGAAATGTTAACTAATAATGTACAAGGTAGAAAACTAAAAAATATTCTTTCAGAATTTGATATGCACAACCAAATTGATAAACCAACTCGTCTTAACAGAAGTATAGACGCTGTTTTCTCAAATGTGCAAGCACACAAATCTATAGTTATAGATACTCATCTATCTGATCATAGGCTCCAGTTGTGTGAGTTTAAGACAGGAAATATCAGGTCTGATGCTGCATACATATATAGGCGTGATTACTCAGAGGATAACCTGATAACCTTCAGAAACATATTAAACAATGAAAATTGGAATGAAGTATACAATAGGGAAAATGTTGATATGTCATTTAATGCATTTATCACAATACTGCAATATCATTATAATAATTCATTTCCTTTCAAAAAGATAAAAATGAAAAACAAAAATAAAAAACCGTGGATAGACAGAGAAATTAAAGAACTACATAAAACCATCTGTGAAATGTGTAAAATAGCTAAATGCAGTAACAATCAAATTATTAAAAATAGGTATAATAAGTTAAAGGAAATCTACAAAACAGTTGTGAATACAGCGAAAACCGAGTACAATAATAAACGTCTTCTCGAGGCTGATAACATTGGCAAAGAATCCTGGAAAATAATCAATGAACACAGGAATAAAAAATCAACAACTAACTCATTCGAGCTCAAAATCAATAACGAAAATATTACAGATAAAAAGTCTCTGGCGGAATATTTTAACAATTTCTTTATAAATATCGAGAAACCTTCTACAAGTAAAAATATTAAACTACCACCAATAGAACAGGCTACTTTCTTTCTTTATCCAGTAACTCCGGACGAAATACAAAACACAATTAATAAGGTAACAAAAAAGTCAACACCTGGAATTGATGAAATAAATGGAAGGCCACTAAGTGTAGCAAGTGATTTACTATGTGTACCTCATCTGTGCTACATAATTAATCAATCTTTCAGTACAGGGACATATCCCGAAAAATTAAAAACTTCAAAATCTATTCCTATTTTTAAACATAAAGGATCTCAACATGATGTAAAAAACTACAGAAACATAAGCTTACAGTCTCAACTTGCAAAAATTATTGATTACTGCTACTATACTCGACTAAATGATTTTACAAAAAAATATGACCTATTACCAAGTTGTCAACACGGTTTTAGACAACAGAAATCAACATCAACAGCCATTGATCAAATGTGTAATGATATAATTGAAAATCTTAATAAAAAATTATGTCCAATTGCCATTTACTTTGACCTGACCAGGGCGTTTGATACAGTTGATCACAATCTGCTTGTAGGAAAACTAGATCGAATGGGCATCAGGGGGGTTGCAGGTGACTGGATCATATCATACCTTTACAATAGGCATCAAGTAGTCGATGTTCACCAAACTAAATCTAACCCTGCATTGGTAACTATGGGTGTTCCACAGGGATCGACCTTGGCTCCACTACTATTTATATTGTTTGTCAGCGATTCTGTTTACTTCTGTAATACACCTCAACAAATGATTACTTACGCAGATGATACAAGTCAGATAGTGGCTAAACAAGACCTACTGCAATCAGCTGATATTGCTAATACTACTGTACAGGAATTCTCAACCTGGTGTTCAGAAAATGGATTATTAGTAAATCAAAGTAAAACAGTATTTATGGTTTTTCAAACAAAAAACTCAAGACAAGACCAATGTCCTTTAATAAAGCTAAATAGTAGTTCAATTGAACAAGTAAAATATTTTAAATACCTGGGGCTAATTATTGATCAAAAATTAACATGGGAAGAACATATAGACGACCTAGTCTCAAAATTAAGTTGCTTATGCTTTGTATTTAGACAACTATACAGAACGGCAAATCTACAAATATTAAAAATAGCATACTTTAGTCTTGTACAATCAAAGTTATCATATGGATTACAGTTTTGGGGTAATTCTGCCCATATGTATAAAGCATTTACAATGCAAAAAAAAATCATAAGATGCCTGACTGGTACACGGTATAGAGCGAGCTGTAAAGACCTATTTAAGAAATTGTCAATATTAACTCTACCCTGTTTATATATTTACCTCATAACCCTGAATATAAAAAAAAATGAAACAAATTATATTAGAAATAACATGATACATACACACAATACAAGAAAGGCTGGTGATCTTAGAGTACCATTTTCTAGACTAAATATTGGTCAGGACTCTGGAGGTTATCGGGGTGTCATATGTTTTAACCACGCATGTAGGACTGTTGGTAATGGAACCTACAGTAAATTTAAAACAGAGCTACATAAATTTCTCTGCATAAATGCTTTCTATTCTGTTGACGAGTTCCTACAGTATAAAAGAAAAATATAATGAACTAACTACCTTTTATATACGTTAAATGCTAATGTTGTACATTATTATTTTACTGAGTTTTAATTACCCCATAAGAGATATGAATGCAGGTGAATGAATGACCGGAATAAGTGCCTGTATGTATGCGATTTATTTCTGTATTGTGACAAGTCTATGTAATTTTATAACTTGATGTTTTCTTTTGTAACACGTGTTTGTAGAATTCTAAGAGATGAATAAACGTACTTTCTTTCTTTCTTCTACTACATCTTTCGTAAGTCAAATGTTAGATATGTATGGAAGTCACATCCAAATAAGATTTAGACACAGAATCTAAAACAATCTACAGTTTTTTTCCAACGCAAAATTCGTCCTAAAAGCATAGATTAAATAAGAATGTATCAAATATTATGATGCAAGTAAACTATTCATTTTTGTAGGTACCTGACAATCGACTACGAAGTGAGATTGTATCAAACAACGAGCCTTTACCAGCGACTGACGAAAATTATCATGGATACGACTATAACAGTAGAATATCGGATGGAAATCAAACTGACAATATAAATTACAAACGACATGAATATAGTGAAATTCGTAATTACAAACCACCGAACTATTATGACGACAAAGTTGTACCACCGCGTAAGTTTAAGATAATTTTTTTTGTATTTACTTTGCAAGTTTGGGTTCACATTAAGTAGAATGTTTGACTATATTTCCCCTGGAAAGAAGAGTAAAATGTTGTTCGTATAAGTGGTACATTCATTAACTCTTGTACGGTCTCGATACTGAAGAGATGTCAAGAGGAAGAGGATTTATTACCTCGTCTTAGATGAGCTGCTCAGTATTATGATGTTCAAATTGACCCTCTGAACACCTTGAGCTCAGGAACGCCGATGAACCTCATCTCCGTGGAACTCTCTAGAAAATCACGAGGGAAACGAGAAAAACTCGGCGTCGGTGGTTTTTCGGGTGGCCGAATTCAAATATGGTATCAGCTAACACCCACCGGAAACCTGGTGCACCAGAACCTGGACGTCATCCGGTCATTCCGGTGCACCAGGTGGTGGGAGGGTCGTTTTCAACGTGAAATAGTGAATTAGCGCCTCAAAAACACGCCTCCACTATTTTTCGGGAGGGCACCTCCCATATTTTCCCTCTCCGTGTCCATTCACTCCCTTCCTTCCCCTACTACATTCTGTCTCCCCTGGCTTGTGTCCCCTTTCCCCACATACCCTACAAAGGAAGGCCTGTCGACAGTCTCTGACCATGTGCTGCACGCTCTTACATAGCCAACATTCCCTTATACTCACTTCTCTTGGCATGACACCCCGCTACCTGGTGGCTCTTCACTCCACATCCAAAGCATCTGCCCTCCTCTCTCCCTTCTATAATATTTACCCTATTCCAATCCAACTCAATCTCCCGTTTTCCTAGTAAGGCTTTTGCTTTCTCCCATTCCACCCTCACCACCGCCATTTTTATCCCGTTCCTCTCCCTCACCACACTAATCACCCTTGTCCGTTTCCCAATTAATTACTTCATTTTCTTTCTCACCACTTTATCTTCAATCCACGGGTCTATCCCCACCATCTTAATGGTTTTTGTTCCTTTTCCCGCTTCCACCGCCCTAGCTCCTGTTACCTTTTCCACATCACTCAGAATTCCTTTGACCTTAACTCCTTTCTTTGCCTCTATAACCACCTACCGCTTCCTTGAGATTCTAAGTCTATCCACCCACTTTCCTTCCATCTCCCTCAAACCCTTCTTAATCCTTTCTATCCCCTCCTGATTGACTTCTCCAATATCCTTCAGGATTACCGCCTCATTCCTGACCTCCTTTTCCTTTTCCCTATCTGTATAAATTGTCACCTTCGTCCTATCTGCTCTCACCCACGCGATCATCTTCCTCAGCACCTCCATCTCCACATGCTCAAGCCTGTGTAGCCCAACGCTGACCTTGCTCTCCACTTCCTCATACAGTCGACACATCATATCAAACACCTTCCTCTCATCCCTACAATCACCCTCCATCCGACAGATCAACTTCTCCGCGTTCACCCTTTTACCTTTTCTTTCCGTAGTGCGTACCTAACGCTTTATAAGTTTTTAAAAAAGACACTGACCGTTCGACTAAGAAGCAACATCTAGTTTGAACTCGCGGACGGATAACGTATACCTTGTACTGATGAGGCGCAAACACGCTGAAACCGGTCTACAAGTTATGTTGTCCCTTCTAATTGCAAACCGCAATGGTTGGCGTTAAATATCTTGTAGATATACCAATCCCGTTTGACTTTGAAGTGTTATTCAATATCCGTCGGGGCAAAAATTATAAAGCGTTGGAATATTGGTAAGGCGCTTTATTAAATACAATATTACAGGAAACTGTAATAAAACTTTCTAATAATTATTGATAAACTTACAAATTTTTCAGTGATAAAAGATTCCATCGACCCCATTCCCCCAAAAATTGACGACTCTTACTTATTCCCTCGCAAATTTCCATCTAAGGACTCTTCGGAAACCTGCAAGTGCTTTCTTTGTGGAAAATATCTTAGTAATCAATACAACCTTCGGGTACATATGGAAACACACGAGGAAGCGTACCATGCATGTCAATCCTGCCCGCACGTTTCTAGGAGTAGAGATGCTTTACGAAAACATGTTTCATATCGCCACCCCGAAGAGTACCACAATAGGAAACGGAAGAAGATCGATACCTGATATTTTTTTTAATAAAATTGTATTTAGACACAACTGTTTTATTCATAATAGTCTTATTATTTTTTCCCAAAGATATGTTTGGCCACTATTAGTATGTCTCTGCTGTCTTACTACTTTTCCCAGAAAAGTTTCGAGTCAATAAATACAGTCCAGTATAGTCCTTCTATTGTCAGTGTGATGACCATAAAATAAAGCAATGTTGTCGGATATATTTTCTAAAATTGTTGGGCTCACTATACAAATGTTTCTCATTACTTCAGTAAACTGTTAGCTCGTGATGTTCTCAGAAAGCTAGTTTGGAAATATTTTAAAAAACTACATAATATAAATTTATTGGTAAGCATTAAAAAAAGGCGCTCGAAATTGCTGTGAAAAGAGAAATTAATTAAAACAACTTCATGTATGTTCACTATATTTAAGAAAATTTTGTACATCTGGCAACGCTTGCTCCACACAGTGCCAGATTAACCACGTAGCAAGAGTAGCAATTGCTACGGGCCCCGCATATTCAAGGTCACCCATCTCTGCCTGAGCGTAATTTTTTAAGGGAAACGTTTGAAACGTCAGACACTCGGTACCCGCCTATTCCTTGGGGTAAATAAAACACCAAATTTCATACCTTCAGATAGGAAATAAACGTATTGAGTATTGAATCGTTTTTTTACCACTTTATACTCAAGAACTCATAGCAGATCAAGAGCTCTTTGAAAGAGTTTGCTACGGGTCTCGCGCTTGCTTAATCCGGTACTGGCTCCACAGATTGTACAGAACTCCGAAAACGGCTGAAAAATGTGAATAAACAAATCAATTTTTTATCAAAACGCAAGGAAGATATTGCAAAAAAAATTTCTGAGATCATTCAAGACCTACTTAAGGTTCCATTATAAAAAAATTAGAATTAACTATTTTTTTTTTAAATTTGAACAAATTGATGGAATAGCCTCAACATCTTGTGGAAAAAAACTTTGACCGCTTTTTAAAATATTTTTGTCAAGTACGAACGAGCTGCAAGTCACATGGAATGATAGCTTGCGATGAACTTTGTCATCATCGGGAAATGTCAATTTTTTGCCGAGTTATGGAACAATTCGTCCGCCCGCTTACAAGTTGATGCATAGACAGCAGAATTCCTACAGGCAGAACAGCAGCTGAAATGAGGAGACTTTTAGGTTCCATTAAATCGATAACTATCGGATTTTAGAAGAAAATGATAGGGACCATTTCTGTAGATAATAAGACGATCTTCATTTTTTATCTGGAGAAAAATTCTCTAATTCGCATATTGAGCCATATTTAAACGAGAAACCCGTTTACCAGGAATAAGGGGGCCCTTTTCCTCACCTTCCGTAAACTTAATCGCGTTAAGCTTTTTCTCGTTTAAAAACAGCTGCCGTGACCTACAAATTGAGCCCAAAGTGAAGTCTTCAGCGACTTTTCAAGAGCTTTGTCCCTTCATTTACTGGACTAATACCACAAGATATTTAACCTCTCAATTATAGGTCGTAGCCCCTCCCTTTTTTTCTACTGGTAAATATAATGACTGTCGTTTTATTAAGACTAATATAAAGCACAATGTGAAAAATACTAATATTCCACATGTTGACTCAATATCCCCAACTTTTGTGTGTATTTCACATATGCCATGATGACTGAGTCAACATCATATCCCGGGGATCTAGGACTATTAGCCAATGCACCACTCGAAACCACAATAAAGAGGACAGATCCCTCTATGAGCATCCTCTAGTTCTGTATCTGTAAAGTAGGGAGGGTGACTGTAGGCTCACAGCACTTGGGCCCCATGTGACCCATTGTACATCCTCCCGAGGTTATCGTCCATCCTCTTCTTCCCAGGAAGGTGGACAGGTCACTAGGAGACATCTCTTTTATTTATCCAGGAGTCTTCTGATGCGTGTGGTGGCAAATCTGTAGCAAATGCACTGCAACTAAAGACGACCTTATATAGTTGTTCCACTTGTTAACTCTGAACCTAGTTGAAATCCCTACTCATTTCCTGTAGCTAAGGGCCTACGATGGTTGATACTTCCCCTTCTGAGTAAAAGCAAATCCTTTTGAAGATGCACAGAAAAAGTCAAAAGATAGAGATTTAAGAACAGACCCACCTCGAATTCTTGTGCAGGCACCCCCACCACCTTCTCAAAGGGGTGACACGAGCAGCCTCATATTTTATTTCTTTTCTCGAAAACGGTAAGACATAGAAACTTCTAGTTTTCGCCATTCGAAAGGTGATTAAATTCAACACTTCCCGGTTATTTTTCTATTTTTGGATAATGCTTCATTTTATCGTTATTCAGAAAAATGTGGTAGCAGACTGTTTTGCTAAGTAAGTTTTTCGGGTATTACTCGAAAATGGACCATAATACGAAAATTTTATGGGAATACAAAATTGAAGATCACACAATTTCCTATCGAACGGTATATAAAAAGTTAGGATTGTTTTCTATTTATCGCATCCAGTAGCGTCCGAACGTTAGGGTTTCGGACAAATTGTAGTGCAGCGCCTTACACGTTATTTTTGTTTTTTTCAAAAAAGGGTAAGACATAGAAACATCTGGTGTGCGCCATTAGAAAAGTGATTAAATTTTACATTTCCCGGTTATTCTAATATTTTTTGATGATGAAAATATTCGACAAAAAAACTGAACTTGTCTTATAAAATATAAAATAGAACACTTTTAATATACTTTGTTTTTTTTTTATTCTGTTATTTAACGTCGGTCTATTTCTGCGACTGTGGCTAATCACCGACGCCGGGAGCACTCTACCCCTAACCGGAAATTTTGGCGAACCCACTAGTGTTCCAACCAGTGGTAGCGTTCTTTAACGAGCCCAACATCCATGGACTCGGGACCTCGGTTTTACGTCTCCTCCGAAAGACGGCATATCTACATTATACCTCGTGCTCATTGGTATAATGCCTGCGAGCTGTGATATGCTAGTCCGCTGCAGGCTGTACGGGCCCCATACGATGGTTTTCCCTGGCATGGTCGTCACCCATCCAAGTACTAACCATGTCCGACCTTGCTTGACTGTAATTATCGCATCGAACGCGTTCCACTACAGTGCTGGGTCGTCGCCCTAATATACTTTGTTGAGTTTGAAAAAAAAACTAAAAATATCGGGGTCTATAACGAAAATAATAAAATAAAACAGTACCTACAATTATTCCAGTATTTTATATAAAAACAACAGTTTTTTTCAAAAACAAATGAGTATAATATAGAAGAATATTAACTAAATAACATAAACATTTTTCTAATAAACAAATAAATAAATAATATGAAGTATGAACTAATTACAGCATTCCTTTGTTTGTCATAATTCTTTATGACAAACATTCAGTCTGAAAGCCTTGATTTGTGTCGGATGGAGTTATTTAAAAAAAAAAACAGATCTATTGAAAATCTACCTCCAACATTAAATGCCCTTTCATTGCACATTAGAAGGTGTATTTATCAGTTGACAGAGACAGTTGACAAAGACTTTCCAAAAATTACCATGTCCAATATGTCCATCTGATTGGGGATGGTCGCTTGAAAATAATAAATGGGTGCCAATTTGGACCACCATAGAAATTATTAAATTACTTACAGAAACATTAATTAAATGTTATTGCAAAATTTGTAATCATAGATGTAAATGTTTTGTTAAAAAATTAAAATGCACATAACTATGTACCTGCAAGGAATGCTGTAATTAGTTCATACTTCATATTATTTATTTATTTGTTTATTAGAAAATTTTTTATGTTTTTCAGTTAATATTCTTCTATATTATACTCATTTGTTTTTGAAAAAAAAAACTGTTGTTTTTATATCAAATACTGGAATGATTAGTTCTAGGTACTGTTTTATTTTATTATTTACGTTGTAGACCCCGATATTATTAGTTTTTTTTTCAAACTCAACAAAGTATATTAAGTGTTCTATTTTATATATTATGAGACAAGTTCAGTTTTTTTTTGTCGAATATTTTCTTTTTATAAATAAATAAGATACTTTCTGCTCCGCATTTTGGCCCGAAACCCTAACGTTCGAACGCTACCGGATGCGATAAATAAAAAACAATCCTAATAACTTATTATATACCAATCGATAGGAAATTGTGTGATCTTCAATTTTGTATTCTTATAAAATTTTCATATAATGAATCATTTTTGAGTAATAGGCAAAAGACTTACTTAGCAAAACATGCTGCAGCCATATTTTTCTGAATAACGAAAAAATGAAGCATTATCAAAAAATATTAGAATGCCTGAGAAATGTAGAATTTAATCACTTTTCTAATGGCGCAAACCAGATGTTTCTATGTCTTACCGTTTTTGAAAAAAAAACAAAATTAACGTGTAAGGCGCTGCACTACAATTTGTCCGAAACCCTAACGTTCGGACGCTACTGGATGCGATAAATAGAAAACAATCCTAACTTTTTATATACCGTTCGATAGGAAATTGTGTGATCTTCAATTTTGTATTCTTATAAAATTTTCGTATTATGATCCATTTTCGAGTAATACCCGAAAAACTTATTTAGCAAAACAGTCTGCTACCACATTTTTTTGAATAACGAAAAAATGAAGCACTATTTAAAAATAAAAAATAACCGGTGAATGTAGAATTTAATCACCTTTCGAATGGCGAAAACTAGAAGTCTCTATGTCTTATCGTTTTCGAGAAAAAAAATAAAATATGAGGCCGCGCGTCTCACCGCTTTGAGAAGGTGGTGGGGGTGCCTGCACAAGATTTCGAGGTGGGTCTGTTCTTAAATCTCTATATTTTGACTTTTTCTATGCATGTTCAAAAGGATTTGCTTTTACTCAGAAGGGGAAGTATCTGGCCATTTTTTGTCTCGTAGGCACTTAGCTACTGTGAATGTGTCGGGCTTTCTTCTAGGTGGGTCCATTTATTTTCTTGTGCTGAATACCTGGTGACTCTAGTCTAGTACATCAGATGAGCTAGCAGTCTTATGATCTAGTCATCGCTGTTGTTTTTTGGTAGTCACTTGGGCGTAGCTGACTCTGGCGTCGTTCTTTTGCGGGTTGACTCCGGTGCCTTCCTTGTCGTCTTGTATTTTTGGAGCTTGTGGGCATCCTTTGTTATTCTCTGGGTGTTCTCCCTGGCACTTAGCGCAGGTGGTCGGTTTTTCTCAGCCTTGGGCACTGGTTGTCCTCCGTAAATCATGCACATGGTGCGTAGTCGGCATGTTGTCAAGCTAGGGTGGAATCCCTGGCAGTTGTAGCATTGTCTACGACCATTTATCTTCGCTGCTCTTCCCATCTTATAGTCACGTTAGAAGTGTTGAATTTTTTCCACAATGTCGATGGGCAGTGGTTTAATCCCGTCGTATTGTACCTAGAGTGGATTTCACTAATTTTGCCGATCCGGACTTCTTTCTTTTGGTAGTTCGTTGATGTCTTCGCTGTTTGTCAGTCCTCGGATGACGATCCTTCCTTTCTTCTCGTCTCTTTGCGTGTAAGTGTACAATTCAAATTTTCTAATTTGTTAATTAATGTAACAGGCTAAATTCCTTCAGTATTCGGGTCCTTCGCAGGGGATCTTCATTCCGACTTGTGTCTCGGATAGCGATGAATCTTGTTCTTATTTCTAGCCTATGCTTCTTCTTCATTTGACGTCCAGTGGTGTACGCTCCGGAGGAAGACGAATAGTGGCCTGCTTATTGTCGTTTTCTAGTTTTCCTTAATGGTTTGGTTCATCATATCTTCTTCGTTGACGTTCTTTTGGGAGGCTTTCTTTCTTTCTTTCTGAATTAAATGGAAAACGCTATTTTTGTCTTCTGTTTCTAAAACACGTCTCCGCTCCGCTCCGTCTTCTTAGGTTTTTCCTGGTCATCGCCATATATTTCTTCGGCGCCAGCTTCCCAGGGTCGCCCAAGGTGATCCTGGCAAGATTGCATCCTTTGTTTCCATCCCATCTCTCAAGGGATTGAGCATGGGTGTAACGTTTGGCTAGTTCCGCAATTGTCGAAGTCGGTAGGCCGTAGGTGTCACTGGGTCCTAAAATTTTTAGTCCAGCTGCTTACTCCTGAGGTGCCCCGAAATCCTCTAGTTACCTGAACCACTATTGTATCCTCCCATTGAAGTGCCATGTATATCAACCTTTCCCTTAGTTTCTCCAAATGTTGAGAGGGGTGGTATAATTTAGGTTTGCTTTGGGGGTAGGATATTTGGCCTCTAAGGATTTAATTTCTGTTCAGAAGCCATGTATATCAACCTTTCCCTTAGTTTCTCCAAATGTTGAGAGGGGTGGTATAATTTAGGTTTGCTTTGGGGGTAGGATATTTGGCCTCTAAGGATTTAATTTCTGTTCAGAAGCTTCAAAAGTTCCTTCTGATGGATTGGAAGGATGTGCAGATTCAAGGTTTGAAGAGGAGTTGACGAATGAAATGGAGATTTGGACGAACTAAGACTTCTTCGACAATTTTACTGGGAATGGAGATTTCGCGGTCTCAGGAGCCCCAAGAAAAGCGTGAAGACGAATAAGTGATGAGAAAACTTCGATTAGCTTTGAATTATTGTATGACATTTTCACGGATATTCTGGACTAGGATTTCGCATTTCCTCTGAGCTGACTTTGTAAATATTGACGGAATGGCTAAGTTTGGGTAGTTTTATTCGGTTGTCCATTATAGGATGGGGTTTTTTAGAGTACAGGATGGTTATTTTTCAGTGATGTATTAAAAATGCTTTTCGCCTATCGCCCCTAAGCGTGGCATCTGTCCCGGTCTAATTCTTAAATCAATATAAAAAAAAGAAAAAAAAAAGAAAAAAAAAAAGAAAGAAAAAAAAGAAAAAGAAAAAAAAAAGAAAAAAAAGAAAAGAAGAAAAAAACAAAAGAAAAAAAAACATACTGGAAAAGACAAAAAATATAAATGGAAAAAAAAGAATTATAAGTTATATCACTACATATGTATTATATTGTACAATAGATCATGTATTGATAACAAAATTGGTTGGGATCCATACTTACTCTTCTTTAATGAAAAAAATAAATAAATAAATTAACTAAAACATATTCGGCTAATGGAGTCTCTCCCTGGTCAAAAACAAACAAAAAAAAGGATGGTTATTCTGAATAATTGGGAAAAAAACAAAAATACTGTTACAAGAAATCCACTTTTTATTTATAGATATATAAAGCTTTTATATTAAATTCATAAACACTCCTAATATAACATACAGTCGTTTAGCAAATATACTCACATCTCATTCGATATTTTATTACAGAAAATATGTGTTAATAAAAAATACTCGAAAAAATTGACCAAACATGGGCGCTGTTTATCAAATATATTAATTGCACGGGCACAATTTAAAAAAAAAACTTAACCCTTAATATAAAACTCAAAATAATAAATTATGTATGGATTAACAAGAACCTTTTTACTACCTATTACAAACAGCAAAGACATTTTCTTTTTTCATCATCAATATGAGTCAAGTGTCAATAACGCTCACAATGTTTCAATTAAATGAAGTTACAACGATAGGTGAAGATATTTTTAAAAAATATATGTTGAGAACGTTTATATAACACATTCACTGCCAGCACCGCCCTAGCGGCGTTCGGTCAATTTCGATAAAAACACCGAGACCGCCGGAGAGGCGTTCTTGCATAGTTCTAATAGAACGACAGAGATTTTTCCGGTCAGTGTGAGAAGTTTTAAAAGATCGTATTCGGTGACTAGCTTAGAGAATTTTTATCACAATATGTAAAGTTTTTATGTATATTTGTTTTTTATAATATTGATTCTTACTAAACCATGTTTATTTTTTACCTTTTCAATGTATTCACAATAAAAATAATTCCATAACCTAACAAACAAACAAACAAAAATAAGACATTGACCGTCCGAGAGGCGTTGATTGGCACACAGTGAATGTAAATAGGTGGCACACGGTCAATTATGCGTCCCTGGCAGTGAATGTGTTAAATTCATGATACATAGAAGTAATTTTGAGACTAATTTTAATAAATTAGTCTATCTTGTTGGTATTGATAGCACAGATAGTCAATTGTCTATCATTGTTAGTCATAAACCATAGAAGAGCAGGCATACTTTGGTATCGTTTTACGGTACCTCGAGATAAATAATTTCGCATGTATTCTTGCAAATATTCAACTAAAATAAAGATTCCCTTTGTAAAAAATGAAACCTTTACTCTTTAGCATCTTGTAGGCATTTAATAAACAAAAATTCGAAATCTTTTTGTAATTCAGAGGGTTGCCCCTGTAGTTATATACAGCTTGACAATATCAACAAAAAAAAACAGAAAATTATTAAAGGCGTGTTTCTTGAGGCGCTAAATCACAATTTCACGTCGAAAACGACCCTCCCACCACCTGGAGCACCGGAACTTGCGACTGAACGTCGCCTCCGAGGGTTTTCCAAACACAATCGAAAAAGGCGCGCCGATTCGTTATCAGGGGTTTTTTGGCTGCTTAATCCGAATTGTGGATAAATATACAAACAAAATTATATTGGGGAGCCTAAAAGTATATTGTGTCACAAGGGCAGAAAATGAGCTTTAGCAGCAAAGATAGTTAAGGGTTGCTAAAGCGTTTCCTACATGTGTGGCACACACGACTACCGAATATACATTAGACAAAAGTTTGTCTATCTAACCTAAACTATATCGAAAATGACGCTTGATCGAAAAATGTAGGTGAAACGTCAAAATTACAAGAGACAGATGGTGAAAAGTTTCAAAAAGCGTGGCGTTATGAATTTTGCGCCCTTGGGTTGCTAAACAATAATTTCTGCCCTTGGTGTTCATATGATTGGTTTTCCGAAAAAATATATCAAGTTTTCATACTGATGATTTCACATGCTATTGTATTAGAAAAAACAGCTGAATATAACTTCAACTCCACTAAGGTCAATTGGTACTAACCAGAGTGAAGTGACTTATAAGAATTTCTATTTGCAAGAAAGCCTCAATTTTTTGGAATCATCCAACAACTTTTCAAAAACTCATTTCAGATTGAAATGAAAAGTGCTATCAATGCCAAAAAGACAAACTACAAATTTAATTTTTGGAGAATACATTTTAAAAAATAATAAAAATTCATGCACTCTATCGAATATTTTTTGGCAGCATTCCAAAGATGTCTGCCTTGAAAATAATGATGATTGATATTATTAAAACAATATTCTTTAAACAAATATGAATATTTAAAAATACAAAAGAGCATTACGACAAATAAAATATTTTGACATGAAGCAGCTTCGAACTATAGAAATAGACAACAAAAAGGTTATTTAAATGCAATAAGGCGGATATATAAATAAAATGATAAAATGTTTCAATTATTAGTTAAATACATCACCAGCGGGGTTTTGAGGCATTGAAAAAACACACTAGAATGGCGTGACAGTCCACAGTTTGGTGTTACAGTCTTGTCCTACAGAAACAAGGGTGGTGTTGTCTACCCAGGCAAGTCTCGTCACTTGATTTTGAGCATGAGCGTCTAAAAATCAAATTAAACCGTCAACATTTCCAATGAAAATTAACTTCACAACTTCACAATTATAAAAACAATAAATAAAATACTACATAAAATGTTTCTTTAGTGTCGATTGTTATTCAATATTTTATTAAAAAATATAGGGTTGTCCAAAAAAACCCGGAATTTCCTTTTTTATTGATATTTTTTTTATTTATAGGTCGATTTTATTGATGTCGGATTTGTTTAAAAGATAATTGATCAAGAAACATCCAAACTTTACCAAACTTTAAAACTGACTGGAAATTTTTTGTTTCGCACTGTATATGTTTGCGAATTATTTTACGAAAGTTCAGACATTTGTGAATGTAACGAGAGGACAAACATAGAAATCGGTCAAAAATTGTCTGATGTATGGCACGAAAAAAACAAGTATGTTATTTTGTTTTTTTCGAGCCATACATCAGACAATTTTTGACCGATTTCTATGCGAAATATTAGATTAGTAGTGTGTCTTGATCAATTATCTTTTAAACAAAACCGACATCAATAAAATCGACCTATAAATAAAAAAAATATCAATAAAAAAGGAAATTCCGTTTTTTTTTGGACAACCCTATATATTAGAGATACCCAAGAACATTACGGAGATGTAGCCCAAACATTTGCAACCGTGCGAAAACTATCGATGATACTCAATTAGTCCAGTAACTGAACACCTGAAAATATGGAAAGCTCCTGAAGAGTCGCTGAAGACTTCACTTTGGGCTCAATTTGTAGGTCACGGCAGGTGGAAAAAACTTAACGCGATTGAGTTTACCGAAGGGGGGGAGGGAATGACCCCCTAAACCCTGGAAAACGGGTTTCTCGCTAATATCTGGCTCAATATGCGAATTAGATAATTTTTCTTCGGATAAAAAATGAAGATCGTCTTATTATCTACAAAAATGGTTGTTGTGTTTACGGAACTGTTCCCTTGTCGAATTAAAAAAACGATATGGACTGTATAATACTTTAATATTAACAGCCGTTAGAATTGACAGTATGTTAGTTATAAAATTGATAATATTTGGTTGTAATGAATGATGTTCTCTAATAGGCGTTTTAGGCTGAATTGCTAATAATCAGTGTTGCCAACAGTTCATCTTTTATCGGGGTATACCAACGCAAGATAGCGGGGCAAAACTGGTTCGTTGGGGGGCACTTTTGCTAAAAGCGCAAAGATTCTTCATACGATGGCGCATCAAAATTTAAAACGGAATCGTTTGACCGGTTGCACCATCTATTACTTTATTTTCGCACTTCCTTCGCTAGGCCAAGAGGAAATATAGTAGAAACCTATAAACTTTCTTTAAAAAGATGAAGCCTTTGATTATACGTTATACGATTACCAATAAGCACACTTTTGTGTTGTGAGCGGGGTAGATTTTGTTGAGGGGAGCGAGGAAGTGAGATATTTTTTGAAAGGGGTAGATCTACCACGTACGGGGCAGCAGTGGCAACACTGCCAATAATACGAAGCTCTAAACTGCACCGGCTATTTTGTTTACAAAAAGCACACGTGCAACTTCAAAGAAAAGAATTTTATACTCGAGAGTGGATCAATTACAATGATCACGGGTAGCGGACCAACTGAACTGGACAATGGTCTCTAAATTTTTTTTCGAAAATTCGATAGTTATCGAGATAAATTTTTTTATTATATAATTCGTATATTTACAATCTGCTTCTTACAGCATTAAGTAAATGTGTTGGTTGAGTGGGTTTGGAAGGGAAACACTCATTAGTGTTTCTCCTTATTGATTATTTCTGTGTTGGATTAAGTCTTCTGGCCATATTTTTTGTAGTCTTCTCGCATTAGGTCCATTTTTGTATAGTTCTTGAATTAGGTTCGACTCGAGATAATGAGACCTAAAAGTCTCCTCATTTCATCTGCCTGTAGGGATTCTGCTGTCTATACATTAACTTGTAATTTTTCCATAACTCGGCAAAAATTGACATTTTCCGATGATTCAAAGTTCATCGCAATAGGAAGACCCGTAGCTATCATTCCATGTGACTTGCAGCTCGTCCGTACTTGACAGAAATATTTTAAAAAGCGGTCAAGGTTTTTTCCACAAGATTTTGAGACTATTACGTTAATTTGCTCATATTTTCTTTAAAAAATAGTCTTTTATCTTAATGTTTTTTTTAATGGAATCAGGTCTTGAATAATCTCAGAAATTTTTTTTAAAATCTTTCTTCCGTTTTGATAAAAAATAGATTTGTTTATTTACATTTTTCAGCCGTTTTCGGAGTTCTGTACAATCTGTAGAACAAGCGCGACTTATAATCTTATAAATTGCTTTTCAATGCACATCATTTTAAAGCTTAGAGTGTCTAGTTCTCGAATGTACTTTTTCATTTTTAAGAAAATCGAATCATTTTCCATAAATCAGGGAAATTGATCACACCGGTAAAAACCGGACATTTTTTTAAATAAATTAATGAACAAATCAATTTTTTATCAAAAAGCAAGAAAGATGAAAAAAGAATTCTGAGATCATTCAAGACCTCCTAAGGTTCCATAATGAAAAAAAAAATAGGATGAAAAACTATTTTTTTTTAAATATGAACAAATTAATGAAATAGTCTCATAATCTTGTGGAAAAAGACCGGTTTTTAAAATATTTTTGTCAAGTACGAACGAGCTGCAAGTCACATTGAATGATAGTTACGGGTCTTCCCATTGTGATGAACTGTTAATCATCGGAAAATGTCAATTTTTTGCCGAGTTATGGAACAATTCGTCCGCCCGCTTACAAGTTAATGCATAGACAGCAGAATTCCTACAGGCAGAGCAGCAGCTGAAATCAGGAGACTTTTAGGTCCCATTATCTCGATAACTATAGGATTTTAGAAGAAAATGATAGGGACCATTTCTGTAGACAACAATTTTTTATCTAAAGAAAAATTCTGTAATTCGCATATTTAGCCAGATATTAGCGAGAAACCCGTTTCCCAGGGTGTGATGCCTTTTGGTCAAAACAATAAGTTTTAAAAATATTTAAATTCAAAGACATAAATTCCCTCGAAGCTATTTTCAATAAATCATGAATCGTTATATAAATAAGAATTAGGAAGGTTGCACGTACGAAGTCAAGTTCAGAGCGTGGAATAAACATAAATAGTATTATTTATATTTACTTATGATGAACTTGACTCGTCGTATAAATATGCTAACGATAGTGTTTTAAGGGGCATTCTAATTATCGATTCTCATAATTATGATTACCATTACTATTAATATTAGTGTTAGTAATAAGTAGTTTAATGTATAATAGTAAGTTAAATAATAAACAGAACGCGTCCCAGTGCTACAGGTAGTTGTTTTATTCCTGTAAGATGACCCACCTATTCAGAGGCCCTTCCACACCTATAATCTACCAAGTATCCATCGATGATACATTCATTACAAGGGTTTAGGGGCCTATTTTCCCCCCCTTCCGTAAGCTCAATCGCGTTAAGTTTTTTCTCGTTTAAAAACACCTGCCGTGACCTACAAATTGAGCCCAAACTGAAGTCTTCAGTGACTTTCCAGGAGCTTTCGATATTTTCAGGTGTTCAGTTACTGGACTATAAACAATAAAGGATTAAGTACCGTTCCTTGTAGAACCCAGTATTTAATAACTTCACTTTTTACACCGTTAACCCCTACACTTTAGATTAGATTAGAATTAGAGTGGCTCTTTGCTCTTTGGCATATCCTACTGCGACCTTTGCAGATCTATTGTGGTCCCTATATTTAGAGCTCGATATCTTATTTTTTTTATTAGACTTATTCGCCTGAATACCGCCTCCCTTGCGTAGCTCCCCGCCTTCGGTTTTTCTTCTCCGAGTATGTGAAACTGCGCCCTTGCTAGGACTTCGCACTCACAGAGTATGTGCTCCACGGTTTCGTGACATAGGCTGTCATCTGCTACGCCAATTTTGTGCATATGTTTCCTCAGCCTACAATGTCCGGTCAGCATTCCCTGCATCATACTCGTTTCTCGACTAACCTAACCTAACTTATACACTTTGCTTTCTTTCGTGGAGATAACTAATCAGAAATTAGTAGAGTTCACGTTTCAATGCGCTGTTCGGATTGGTAATAATACTTTCAATTATACCAAAGAACATACAGGACAGTGCGCCTCTTCGAATGAACGAGCACCAAATAAGACCGAGTGTTGGAGACAATATTGGTCACATTGGCTTTCCTTCATATTTCAGCGCGAACGAATCTTGTCTCCACCACAAAAGTTATGTTCTCGTTCGAGAACCGCATAGGCGCATCTGCGCATGTCAGTCAAGTTTAACTCGTCTATGGTAAGTTTATAGCGTTTTCCATTGGTATGCACTAAGTGGGCACCAAGTTCGAGCGTACTCTACACCAGTGTACCGATATTTTGCACTGAGTGCAGGGTCAATGGAACACAAAAAAGTTGTCAGTTTCATTCGTCAAATCAAGTTGGTTTTTTTTTGTGGTGGTTTTTGTTGTTTTGATTAATTTTCAAAACGTTTTATCTGTTGCCTGCCTCCACGATTTTCATTTTTGGGATGAAATGTTGAGTTCTCAAATTTTGTAATCAGCATTTCTGCAGTTTCCGGGAGAAGTCTGAAATGGTCTTTGAACTAAAAAGAAATCGACCATAGATTTAATTTGAGGAAAAAAAAACAGGTTCTTTTTTCTCACCTGTTGTTCGTTCATTAAATTTACATCATTAATGTAGTTCTGAATTTTTGGAACAGCTGTTCGTTTTTTTTTAAGACATTTTTTCTTCTATGTCCGTATCAACCGAAGATGACGATGATAATAATAAATAGGCTACTGCTTTTCTTTCGAATTCGCAGTATTCATCATTCGCCGCCATTTTGCACTCTTGCACTATACTCGAAACAACCTCCTGAGCAGGTGCCGAAAAAACTGCACTCAGTGCACATTCGCTAGTTTTCCAATGGAATATGAAATACTGGTGCAGTGCAACCAATGGAACACAAATTTTGCCCTCAGTTCAGTCTCAGTGCACCCTAGTTTTGTCAATGGAAAACGCTATTAGTGTGACCATAATTCTGCACCAAAAAGTTGTACAACAAATGATAAATAATAAACCCATATATACAGTCCATTATTTAAATACGTCACATCGAAGTGGATCAGACACCGAGGAGTATTTGTCGACCACAATTTTTTCGGATGCATTCGTTGAGACATCGATGAAAAGAGTAAAACGAGTATTATTTAGATCATATACGATTGCATACCTGAAAATAATGTTCATGTGTGACATACTTACTTTTAATGACGATGTGTTTGGTAGGCTTCTCCACGTGCCAAATAATAATGCTCGTATCTAAACTACCACTAGCTACTAACTGAGAGTCCGGTGACCAGGCTACACAGTTAACTCGAGCGTTATGGAATCCCCATTCCTTATTGTTGGCAAGCTGGAAATTTATATGAACTTTTATAAACCAAAACAAAATCTTATTAGTTTAGTACAAAATAATACAAAAATCTCATTGAGCTTGGAAAGTATATTTTGGTTTAAAATTGATACTTACAGACTACGTTATCCAATGAGAGCATAAAAAAGACATAAAATAATAGTGAATAATATAAAATTCCTATACAGTATGTCCCGTAAATAAGAGCGGGATGATAGATCGTTGTTAGATTGGAAGATACCCAATTTTCAACTTTTATTTGACTTCTGTTCTCCTGATGCTAACATTTCAAAGCGAGTCGTCCAACACGCAGCCGTGGACCGTGCTTACATGCGGTTTTTGTTGTACAGACTATACTTGCTTTTACAAATTACAAAGTTCTGTCGAAAAGAAAAGTACAACTGTTCGAAGAAGTACTGGGAATATAAAAAAAAAGTTGAATATCTGGGAGTGTCCCTGGATTCCAGACTGAATTGGAGGACACACCTGTACAAATAGTCCGGGCGATGAAGCACTAGAAAGGTTAAAAGTTCGACATTTTTTTCCTAAAGACGGATCGGAATGCGGTTTTTTGCATTCGCTTCCAAAAATTATTTGTAAAAAATGTACCCACTTTGTACCTCTGACAAATCGGGAATATTTCGAGAACTTTCTTGACAATATCGACAAAAACAACCCGAAAATTATTGAAAGCGTGTTTCTTGAGGAGCTAAATAATAATTTCACGTCGAAAACAACCCTCCCACCACCTGGTACACCGGAACCTGCGCCTGAACGTCGTCTCCGAGGGTTTCCCAAACACTATCGAAAAAGACGTGCTGAATGTCGTTATAAGGGGTTTTTTGGGTCGCTTGATCCGAATTTTGCGCCGTACCCTTGCCCCGAACGTCTTCTCCGTGAAGTCTCCCAAAATTCTAGCGGGTAAGGAGAGAAACTTGTCGCCCGGGGATTTTCCGGGTCCCTGAATTCAAATATGGCATCGGCGAACATCCCTTGGACACCTGATGCACCCGAACCTGGACGTAATCCCCGAGAACTTTCTTGACAATATCGACAAAAAAAAAAAAAAATGATTGGAAGCGTGTTTTTTGAGGCGCTAAATAACAATTTCACGTCGAAAACGACCCTCCCACCACCTAGTGCAACGGAACTTAAGCCTGAACGTAGTCTCCGAGGGTTTTCCAAACACAATCGAAAAAGGCGCGCCAAAAATCGTTATAATGGTTTTTTTGGGCCCCCTAATCTGAACTTTGCGTGGTAAACGACCCCCCGAACTCCTGGTGCTCCGGAACCTTCGCCTGAACGTCGTCTCCGAGAACTTTCTTGACAATATCGAAAAACCCCCCGAGTACCCGATTTGAGGCAGTTCTGACTCTTATTCACGAAGTTTTTACATTTTCCAAAAGGCGTCTCAAAAGATGCATTTTTTGAAAGCATTTTTTGCTGCAGCAATGCAATTTCCGATTTATTAGAGGTACAGAGTGGGTACATTTTTAACAAATAATTTTTGGAAGCGAATGCAAAAAACCGCATTCCGATCCGTCTTTAAGGAAAAAATGCCGAGCCTTTTTAGTGTTTCATCGCCTCGACAGTTTTCGGCAAAACCTGGAAAAACGACTCAAGGTTCACTGGCTTTACACAACTGTGATAAGGCCAACATTCACCTCTCATTTTCATGCAAAGCGTTTATTGATTGAACAAGATAGACAAGGAATTCTCAACCGGGTTATTTACACTGGGAGACAGTACAGACCGTCAATACCGAAAACGTCCGATTGCTTGGCAACCTACCACATGTTCAAGTCTCGGAGGCATAGTTTCTAAATGAGAACTTATTTTTGTTTTGTTTGTTGTTGCTATGTGAATGAAGAGCTTTTATGTATTATTCTATTAAATCGCAGTACAGTCAAAAGCGCTCTTATCGTGCGGGTTCAAAGGTCACTAATCATTTGTATCAAATCAGAAGACACAGAGGTTACCAAAATGTGGGATTACAAATATACCCGGAGAAAATAATAATGATGGTTGACGAATTTCCACTTTTTCATTCATTCTCGAAATAATCTAACCATTTTATTTGCTTGAGGATGCAAAATACCGGAAAATTGCTTCTTATTATTCATATTGTCACTTTGAATTGTCAAAGTGACATAACTGACATTTAGATGAAAACTTCGCTGGTGAAGCACTTTTAAAAATCGCTGAAAACTATATACATATCCTTTTTTCTCCCGTCAAAATTGCATAAGTCTGTGTTATTCATCTTACGGATTTTATTTGGAAGTTATGATTAAACGCAATAAAAGAAAACAAAAACGATGAGTAGGTATGTCTTTGTTGAATCGTATGACCCGCATGATAATACTGCATTTGACTATAGTAGGAATTTTCAAGTGTATAATAATATAACGTGCCTATACATTTTTCTATCTGCGTTAACTTTACACAAAACGGGAAAGATTAATGGGCCGATTTGAAGAAAATGTGAACCAAGGGATAATAAACCTTTTGAACGTACTCTGCTTCTGTTAAGAACTTACCAAGACTCAGACAGAAACAGTTTGTAGAGGAAATAATACAACCATTAGAACTCAACCCAAACAAAAGAATGAATTATTGTGCACGTTTTTGATGAATAAGATTTATAGGTCAAAAAAAAATGAAAAGATATAAATAAATAATATACCTGATAATCTTCAGTATTATACAGGACTACTTTTCTATGACCGTCACTAGCTACTAGATATTTATCATCCGGGGAATAAGCAACATCAATTACGGGTCCTAAATGAGTTAATTCAGTTAAAGGTTCCAGCTTGTTGTCTTTTAGTTCGTATACATGTACTTTACTGTCCATATTTCCTCCCACCGCCACATGACCTGTCAAATAAATTTAAAGAGGTTAATTCCTCGCATTTCATCACATACAACGGACTGTTTCAAAAAATTCGATTTTTTTTTGTCTTCAAATTGGTATACAGAAAATACAGGGTGATCATTTGAATTCCGACACATTTTATGAGCCCATAACTTGGAAACCGATTAAGATATCGAGAGGCGATTTTGACTGAACGGCTTCAGGAATTAAGAATTTTTGTTCACGCTGTTGCCAATTTTGTATTTTTTCCCTAGACTCCCGGAAAAACTAGGGTTTTATGGAGATCAATAACTTAGACATTTTAAATGTACCACCTTGTATGTTTTGGTACCGTCGGATAGGCTGAAGCTTCTACTTTTCAAAAATATATGGTTTTATAGCAATTCAAGGTGTTCTTAAGAAGCAGATTATTTTTAAAAGATAGACTGCAATTCGTTGACTACAGTAATTCCGTACATTTTTGTAAGCGCATAACTTCTGAACTAGCCATGACATCGAGAAGCTAAACATAAGAAAACATAAGAAACGTTATAGAAAATATTCAACCACAAATGTTGAGAGACTCTTTTTTAAATCTTCAACTACGCTTGCATAAATGTATTGTTACGAACTCAGTCATTCAGAGGCCGGTCCTGTCGCAAACCATGAATGCGATCTTTCTATAAAGGTTCTTTCGCAGGTGATATCCAGACTGTTCTGGAAACCTACCAGGCCATACAATGGTTTATCGCGAATGTTCTCGATTTATAAAGTATACGCAGAGGTGGTGAATTCAAGAAAGTTCTAGAGATTCGAGGGACTATATATACGCGGGTTTTCGAGTGAGTCAAGGAGTTGTTCAGTATACAGTAAGTCGGTAAACAGTTTCAGTATACAGTGAGTGAATATAAATAGTGTTAAAGATAAATTAGGACAATTATTATACCGAGTGTAGATAAATTAATAGACATTAAGTAGTGTGTATATAAATTAAGTTTATTATAGTGTGTAAGTGTTTCTTTAATAAATCAATAGTAATTAGCCATAGTGAGTGTATAATTTTAAACCCACAGTAAAAACAGTTTAAATAAATAAAAAAAACATTACAGTATTGACATGAATGGTGGGCATATTCTAAAACTTTTGTATTGAAGAATTTATAATTTTGTACTTATTTTTTGTATTTTGTTTTTGATAAATTTTTCTGATTGACCTGTTATCAACAACAATAACTTAATCCATATAATGATGTCCAAAAAACCCAAGTTTTTTTTTCTGGAGTCTAGGGAAAAAATACTAAATTGGCAACAGCGTCAAAAAAATTTCTAATTCCTGAAGCCGTTTATGCGCTGACAAAAATTTACGGCATTACTGTAGTCAACGAATTGCAGTCTACCTTTTAAAGATAATCTGCTCCTTAAGAACACCTTGAATTGCTATAAAACCATATATGTTTGAAAAGTAGAAGCTTCAGCCTATCCGACGGTACAAAAACATACAGAGTGGTCCATTTAAAATGTCTAAGTTATTGATCTCCATAAAACCCAAGTTTTTTCCTGGAGCCTAGGGAAAAAATACGTAATTGGCAACAGCGTGAAAGGAAATTCTTAATTCCTGAAGCCGTTCAGTCAAAATCGCCTCTCGATATCTTAATCGGTTTCCAAGTTATGGGCTCATAAAATGTGTCGGAATTCGAATGATCACCCTGTATTGTTTGACATGACGAAAATAAACAAAAATACTGTCAAAGTTGGAGATGTTCACATTTATATCAAGAGGTGCTGCATTGACAATTTATATTTTCCATTTAAATAACATGGAAACAAAATTGTAATAATTAATTGAATGATTATAAAACTTACAGAAACTCATTAAAGTTTTCAAAATTTCAACACCCTGTATTTCGAAAAGTAGCTAGACCCATTAATCGCGCAAAAAAAATTATGGAAATAATAGTAAAAATTTATCCGAACAAATTCAAGTAGATCACTAGCACTGCGAATACCAGCTTTGCATAGAATTTCAATATAGCATCGGTGGTTCAGTGGTAGAATGCTCGCCTTCCACGCGGGCGGCCCGGGTTCGATTCTCGGCCGAAGCATATGAGTCGCTGCTTCGTAAACGAGAGAGAGACTAAGGAGGCACAAGCACACTAAAGCAAGGCACATAACGAAGCAATGTAACATAACGCAGCGTAACGTAACGCGTAACGGTCAGATCTTTTGCGTCGCGACCCCTGGTCGCTCAAACATAACCTGGCATAAAGAACTAAAGTTCCAATAATTAAGAAAATAAAATACCAATTTTTTAAATCTAACTTGCAAGAGAATATTAATAATCCAAGAAAAATGTGGGATGTAATAAAAGAAGCCATAAATGATAGTACATGCCATAAAAGTGAAATAAAAAGCATAGTAAATGGAAAAATACAGTTCTAAGTGATCATGGCTTAATCTCGGCGGAATTTAATACTTTCTTTGGAACAGTCGGTCAGAAATTGGCTTAGAACATAAAACCATAACGGAAAATTTTTAGAGATATCTCAAGGGCAAATTCAGAAAGTTGTGTCCATACCCCAGTTACTTCAAGTGAATTAATAATACAAACTAATAGTCTTGAAAATAATGTGGCAACCGGTGAAATTTTAAAAGAAAATCACAAATATTTGATGGGTTCCCTAAGTCATATTATAAACTGCATTCTGAGTAATGGAGTGTACCCAAGCATTCTGAAAAAGTCAATTATAGTACCAGTAATTAAACAAGGTAACAAAGAATTAACATCAAATTGCAGATCAATTTCTTTAATTAGCACCATTAATACACTAGTAGAGAAATGCATTAAAGTTAAACTACAGTCATTCTTGGAACAAAGAAATTTCCTCTCAAGAAATCAATATACTCTCAGGAAGCACTCCAGTACAGAGAACGCCTTATGTAAGGTCACTGAGCTGGTTTT
>CAJUYI010002654.1:9750-29340 GCA_910591695.1 Galerucella pusilla | reverse complement strand
GTTTCGGTGCTAGAGATCGAGTGGAAATAATTGGCGCACCCTGTATGCATTTTCACCTATTCTAATGAATTTTTTTTCATGTATATTTTCAATTATTATTCACAAATAATACTGATCTCGCAAAATTATCTCACATTTTTTTTAAATCAATGAGATGATATTTGGTCAAAATTTTGTAAAATATGGCAAGAAAGGGGAAGAAAACTTCGGATAAGAAAGATGAGACGATGTTGGCTAACCTTGAAAATGAAAATAGTTTTGTCCCTTGTATATTTAGTCTATTTTATTTATTGCTTTAACTGATTATTTCCACGAAACTATTTTAATAATTTAATGTCATAACAGAGAATATAATGGAAAAAGCCCAATTGGTATATTTAGTTTTACAGTTTCGATAAAATAGGCATGATGACTGCTTTTGAAAAACTGCTCCAAGATGTTCAAACGCATGAGCTTTATCCAAAAAAATGTAATGACATCACGCATTGCAGCAAATTAACAATCTATTTTGATTTGAATGATTTTGCGAGATAGTCATACATTGTACAATATGTCCCCCTAAGTTGGAATCATATAGAAAACATCTTCACTATTAATTTTAGAAAGAAAATGTATTCTTCATAAAAAGTTCTGCATTATCTAAAACCCAGAATACAGTTAACAAATATCAAATTTTTTAGTCTTCTTTACGAGGTTTTTCAAAAAATGTTAGTTTCACTCAATAGTAAAGTACCTTTCAATTTGAGAATATCGAAAAATGTTACTAAAAAAGTTGGATATGTCGAAGCATTAGCATAAGTGAACATTAAATTTGTCTGTTTCCAACATTAATATGATGTTAATTCTATAACTTGGTGTTCGAATGTATTTTATTATTTGCAAAATAAATGAATATGTACCGGGTGTCCCAATAAGAATGGCTCTCGGCCATATCTCGGAACCCTTCATAGTACAACTTCGGGAAAAAAATTATAACAAAAGTGACCTCGAGAAAAACCTGGAGATTATTTACAGAGTTGTAGGTCTACCGCTAGAGGGCGTATTTGACAGTAAAAATTTTGAAATGTAAAATTTTCAAAACTTACTAAATTAGTTAGCATATAAAATATTATTATCAGATTCCTCGACAAATTCTGCATATTTTTAATCTGACAAATTCAAGTCTATATCTTCAAATGAGGGGTGGGGAAGAGTTGGAACTTTGTTACGAAAGACGCCTGTAATTCCGGTTCTGCTGGACCGAATTTAATAAACTTGACGTTGTTTGAAAAAGCTTTTGTTGAACCATCGGAAATTTGTGAATGTGAAGCAATCTGATGTAGGATGGAGTGCGCTGTTTTATTTTTTTTTTGTATATTGTGTTTTCTCGTAACAATTTTGAATGGAAACATACAAATTGAAGTAGGTCTTTGCAAAGTAAACTAAATTAGTACTAAAACACTGCAAACCGCAAGACGATATCTCTTTCCTATCCTGAGATATCATAAAAAACAGGTATATGGCGGGATCTTTCAACGTCTAGAAAGCTGGTGAAGTAAGTTATGCTACATTTTTTCAATTATATAAAAATGTTTCATCTGTTTTCAAGCGATGTGTTGGTAAATCAAAATAAAATATCAATAGAAACCGATATTTGCCCAGCAACAATAAAAACAGTTTAAAATATGAATTACGATTCAGGTCGCGCTGGTATCAAACACCCAAACTCGGTTTAATGATAACTGATGTTTTTCGTTTGTCCAGTGATAACTACTTATATATTTCTCATTCTTATCATACCGAAAATATCATTAAATATAAGTTAACTTATGAAAGCATGACTAATGTATTCGCCGCCATTTTATGTCCAGTTTCAATAAAACGCCAAATTATTTAATGAAATCATCTTATGCTGTGTGGATATATTTTTAACTAACAACATGATAATAACCTATAGGTGAGGCGAAGTAAAGGAATGTAGCAATAATAAAAATAATGAAAGGCCTGGCGAAAAAAATTCGTAATGACATTACGAGAGTTAATGCATGTAATAGTTATTTTCCTAACTAGTGCGGAAAGTGATACTTTCCCGCACACGACTGCAGTTGACCCGAACGACGCGAAGCGGCCAACCCATTTTTCAAAAGTTATTTTATTTCAACATATATATACGAAACTTTGACCAAAAACTATTAATTATCATAAATATTGATATTTGATATTTGCTGCATACTGTAAATTACTTGAAATTGCCACTCTAGTGGAGTTATTATTTGGTGTTAACTGGTAAGTAGATCACGTCGATGAGGATGGCATCGGTTGCAGGTCACACTAACCCATTAGGTGCCAGTGTGAAATTTTGATTTGACCTCCTAATATTTTCCGCGTGAAATAATGGACATTCAATGGGTATATATTTTTGACTTAGTTACGAGCTGATGCTGAAATACATCTGACAATCAATGACAGGATCAGTGGAAGAAAAATAGGTAAATATCAAAATAAACAAATGACGGCATCCATCCATTATCATCTGTGAAGAGTATAGCCAGCAAGAAAAAAAGCATTTAATGGTGTCACGTCCAAAGTTTATGGCATCCTACAACAACATCACGGGAGGGGTTGACCTAATGGATCAAGGAGTAGCCACCCATACGATAAGGATACGTGGAAAGAAAAGGTATTTGTTAATATTCACCTGGCGTATAGATGTTGTCATACAAAATGCATGGTATTTATGTTGGAAAAATCCAACGTGTCTAGCCTAGAATTAAGTCGTGAGATTGTCCAAATTTACTTTACAAGGTATGGGGTAATTCCAAAAAATCCTGGATGCATAAGGCTTAGTAAAATGAACCATTTTGGTGCTTTGTGTCAAAGACGGCGTTGTGCTGGAGAAGCATGTAAATCATTTGGTAGGACCATGTGCCAAAAATGCAATGTTGGGTTTTGTATAAATTGATTTGCTTCGTACCATACGAAATGAATTGATTTTTTGTTCGACTGTGAAAATTTGAAAATGTGCAATAAAAATATCCCTCAAAGACCACGAGTACCATATGGTTTCAATGTTTTTTTCCAACCCTGTATATTGAGTTTTGAAAAAATATTATTTTATGTTGTTTTGCTATCCAACCATTCAAAAAAAATTAGAAAATTAATAATCAAGCGAAAAAAATAAATTCGGTCCTTAATGGGTTAAAGATGACGATGAAGGTGACGGCCAACGATTATAAACCCTACAGGATTGCTTATTCGCTTGAATCTTTCGTCGGTGCTTACGTCACCAGTGGACCTCGACCGATTTAAAATATACTGCAATCGTTAATATTTTCCACTTTTTTCTAGTTTATTTGCAAAAAATTATTATAAATTAATTTTTTTTGGGTGGAATGTTATTTTAAAAAGTTATATTTAGTAGTATAAGTAGTTATAAAATATAAATTAACGATTGAAATAATAACTTTGCATTGAAGAAACTTGCTTATAATTTATTTTGCACAGAAACAGAAGCAAATCTACGAGATGTGCTTATGAGTTAATTGATGGGTAGAATCAGAATTCTATATTTTTTTCTTATGGGGAAAATAAAATAGACGCCTTAGGTATGCACTAATAAAAAATTTATTAATAAACAATTTTTTGTACAACTGTCATTAAAAGTGACACTTTTAATGATAGCAAACAATGTTAAAAACGATTGTTTACATAGCAGCGTGTTAAAAATACTTTTAACACTAGTGTTAAAAATATTTTTAGCACTCCATTCAAATGACAGCGTCTTTTCTCATTTGTTAGTAATCATAACGTTGGCAACGTCTGCCATTCACAACAATCTTTTGATTATTTGAATACTAAAATGCATTTTGAATTTATTGTCATTGCAAATTCGCTCGTTTCATTATCAAAATAGGGAAGTTGTACAAAAAACATTGTATGGTATTTGTGTTAAAAGTGATTTTATTTTGTTCGTGAAATTGTTCAATTCGCTCCGCTCATTTCACAAACGTTTTCACTCACAAAATAAAACCTCACTTTTAACACTCATATCATAAATAACTATTTTAAAACCTCTATTATCTCTTGTGGTACTCACACATTTTTTCTTCAAACATTTTTTTCTCTGGGATTGATAGTTATTATAAATAATCCTAATACTTGTTCGAAGTTTACAAAGGTGGATTCATGCAAGCAAAAATTAAAACTTACATTACTTTAAAACTAAAACTAGGAACTTATAAAACCATGTAATGTAGATGTTTATGCCAGAAACTGAGAAGCTAAGGCATTCTTTTTAGTTTTAGCTTATATCTTAATTTCTTATTTTTTTGCATGATCATCTACATTACATGGTTCTCTGTTCTAAGTTTTAGTTTTAAATTAATTTTAATTTTTGCTTGCATGGGGAAATGTATAAATTGAAACGCGAATCCAAAAATTCGTATTTATAGACTTTCTTGATTGACAATTATTAATAAACAACACCTTCAAAATTGAAAAAACCGATAAAATATCGTCAAAACACACTTTGTAAACGAACAATAAAACATAAAATTGAAAAGGCTAGGTCCAGTGATGACGTATTTGTCCGACTTGAGCGAGGCGAACACAGAGTTGAATGGAAATAAGCAATCCTGTAGGGTGTATAATCGTTGGGTGACGGCAATGGTTTCAAGTCATTTGTAGATGGAAGAGTTTCATTTGATATATCTTTTTATATCAAACCCGGGTGGTTTGATAGTTGTTTTGTGCCACTACTTTAAAGAATGTACAGAGCTATATCAAAATATCTCCATTATTTTATATTTTCAAAAAATTAAAAATGCAACAAAAAGCTAGAAAAGATGTAGATTTTATTTGATGGACTATTTAGTAAATATTTATTTACCTGCTGTAGCAATAGTTATAACTTCCGAAGTAAAAAACTATCTAATAAGGTCGAAATTTGTATAATTTTACTTTCCCGCACTAGTGCGGGAAAGTGACACTTTCAAAACTAAAATGCGTGCGGGAAAGTGGGTTAAAACGCACGGTCGTAGAAAAAGTCATTTTCCGTTTACTAACAACAAATGCCTTCAATGTTTCTTATTGATATGATTATACTATTTTATATCGTACCCATATCACATGGTCCTACATCAAAGTTTGAATGCTCAAGATTTCGATACCAGGTTGGATTTTTGCAACTGGCTCTCACATGTGATACAAGACACTGAAGCTGCTGTTTTCTCTACACGTCAGCGATTGATTTCATACATTGACATTTCGACATTTCGAACATCTAGGGCGGTACTAATCACGCTTCCGGTTATTTATTAAAGGTTTCAATTTTTTTATTTATCACATTATTTTGAAATTCGTTCTCATTGCTAGTATCCAGACAGCACAAGTACATCCATAGAATATTCATAGAAGCACATCATGGGATGTTTAAATGTTCCTAGAATATTTCCACAACATAATCCATATATTCTATGCACATTGTATGGACATCCAAAGTGGACCGATTTTCACATTCTATAAACGTTCTCAGAATATATTGAAGAATATTCTTAGCAGATCAATAGAATGTTTCCAGAATATTTCTTTTACGTCCTAGGCACATTCTATAAACATTTTCCTGAAGGATTTTCTAAGAATATTATCAAAATGTTCTTAGCAGCTTGATAGAATGTTTCCAGAAAATATATTTCATTTTATGATTATCCAATTAACGTTCAATAAATATACTGAACATCTGTTTTATTTTCTGATACCATAGGTGGTATTGCAAATGTTGAGGAAAATGAGAAAATGTACCTTTGTATTAGATTTATTCACACAACAGAGTTCTGGGAAAAAATACAAAAACTAAAAATTGTAGTTTAAAATTGATAAATTGAAGCTAACCATCAGCTTCTTTTTCATATCTTTCCTTGCTCTTCACCAGCCACTGTTTGACAGATCCTTTCACTTTTGCTGCATTGGATGTTACGTGAATAGTCATTACAGCATCTACAGAAAATATCTCCTTTATTGTCGACTTTCATAATAAAAAAAAGATTTTTGTCACAGTTGTGAATAAAGTCTAACAGTATATTTATTTCAACACAATTCTTATATTATGCTACTATTGCAATAATTTTGTCTACTTCAGTATCGTTGCTTCATGATCCAATTCACATTTTTTTTTTAAATTATAACTGAATATTTCAGAAGGCGGAAATATATGAACTTTTTCATCAAATACAACAATCATGAAGTTGCTATAATTGTATGTAGTTTTTCTCGAAGGATAACTAGAAAGGCAAACAATTTTACACCAACACGTGTATACTTTGAAAAAAGTTAGGCTAGGTATTTCTATAGTTGTTGTATCAATAACTTGCTTTAGATTTTTATAATGAAAAATAAATACTCATTTCATATATAATATACATACCTGCAACAAATAGGTAACTCACTTTTTCAATGTTCTTAATCATACAACACAATTAACCCACGGGCCACAACTCACAAATTAATGCGAATTAGTAATTACCTCACGACAAAACGGCAGTCTACAATTGACAAATGACATTACAGTATTGTCAGTATTTCATGATTTTTATGAACATTCCAGAATATTTTATCTCAGGACCTCCTTAGAATTTAATTCAAGATTATTATTAAAATATTCTCATGAAAAAATCTATGAATATACGCAACAATCCATGAACATTCCATGAATATTCCGAAGAATATTCTACAAGATGACAATTTCGCACCTTATGGGAATATTCTGAGAATGTTTGTGCTATCTGATAGCGACAGAATTACATTCAGGTAATCTAAAGGAAACCATAACATTAGTATGATAACAGTTTAAACTACTGCAGACCAATGTAAGATCTTTTCATTCAGGCTAAATTTAATAATTTCTTCTACCTTCTACCATTTACCTCTTTCTTACGATATTTCAGGATAGAAAAGAGATATCGCCTTGCGGTTTGCAGTGTTTTATTAATAATTCAGTCTACTTTCCAAAGACCTCCTTGAATTAGTATGCTTCCATTTAAAATTGTTACGAGAAAACACAATAATAATATGTAAAAAAAATAAACAGCGCCCTCTGCCATTTATGTTATTGATCAGACCGCTTCATATTTACAAATTTTCGATTGTTCAATAAGAGCTGTCTCAAACAACAATAAGTTTATTAAAATCGGTCAAGCAGAACCGGAATTAGGCCGGCGACACATTTGCGGTTGCGGCTGCGGTTGCAACCGCGCGGTCACAACCGCTATAACGTTCACACATACAAGCATACACCTTGTCATACCGAGTCCGTCAGTTCAATAATCAACATGGATTTGGTAGAAACGGTTGGTATAATTTATGGTCAAATTAAGAAATCAAAGCGAAAAAGGAGGTTCTTCCAAATTCGGGTGATCGTGTCTACCCCTATGTCCTGGTGGGCGACGACGCTTTTGCTCTGCACGACAATTTATTAAGGCCTTATCCAAGGCGTAACCTAACAGATAACAAGCGAATTTTTAATTATAGGTTAACAAGAGCTAGAAGGTTCGTGGAATGTGCCTTCGGAATTCTGGCCAATAAGTGGCGTGTGTTCCATGGTAGCATATTAGTGCAACCAGATTTTGCAGTGATGGTAGTAAAAGCAGCTTGCATCTTGCACAATTTTGATAGAAGAAGGGATGGTTACAAATTTGGAGACAAGCTAACGTGCTGCTTAGATGACACAGATGTACACGGGACTGGTGGTCAACAACTTCGAGGACAACATGTCAAAAATGTTTTTACTGATTACTTCGTATCGCCTGAAGGCAGTTTAAGTTGGCAAAATGATATGATATAAACAAATATATAGTGGTCGTTCAATATACAACTTGTAAAAAGTGAATGAATAATTTTTTGTAGTTCATAAAGTACCTATTTAAGTTATGAATTTTTCTTATCTTTTGCTCTTCTCTCTTTCGGACTCAACGAATTGTGGTTAGGACACATTTCTTCTAAAATCTTCTGCCAAGCAGTAATATTTTTGTCGCGATCTTTGTATGCCTTGTCGGTAACATCCCACAAGCACGTCTTACTTTGCACCAGAACAATAAATTTTTCGGTATCGAAGACGTCCATGTTCAAAACTCGACTGGCTAGATTTGTGGCCGCGCGGTTAATGTGAACAGTCAGGCAAGTAACAACATGTTGCATTTCGGACGGACAGCCGCGCGACCGCGGCAAGATGCGGTTGCAAAGGCGGTTGCGTGGCGGTAGTGTGGCACCATTTCATAAACAACCCTGTATTTTACAGAACAGCGGTTGTAACCGCGCGGTTGCAAGCGCAACCGCAACCGCAAATGTGTCGCCGGCCTAAAGGCGTTTTTTCGTAACAAGGTTCCCACTCTCCCTCACCCCTTATTTGAAGAGATAGATTTAAACTTGTCGCATTGAAAACATGCTGAATTTGTAGAGGAATCTGACTATAATATTTAATATACTCATTAATTTAGTAAATTTTGAAAAATTTTGCAATTTAAAATTTTAACTGTCAAATACGCCCTCTAGCCGTGGACGTAGAACTCTGTGAATAATTTCCAGGTTTTTCTCGAGGTCGCTTTTGTTATAATTTTTTTCCGAAGTTGTACTATAAACGGTTCCCGAGATATGGCCGAAAGCCATTCTTATTGGGACACTCGGTACTTATTCCGCGTTTTAAATGCAAAGTTATTAAAAAACATTGAAAACCTAAAAGATTATCATGTATTTTGTAATCACAAGAGATAAATGTCCATTTAAAATTGAAACATTCGTGGAAAATAAAACAATCTGAAGTTTCGATTTAAATGGATGATTGAATCGTAGTTTTCAATTCTGATCAACTTTTTTCAGTAACATTTTTCGATATTATTAAATTTAAAGGTACTTTTTCGATAAACCTCGTATAACGACTAAAAAAATTGATATTTGATGACTGTATTCTAGATTTAAGATAATGCAGAACTTTTTATGGGGAATAACTTTTCTTTCTGAAATTGATAATAAAAAAGTTTTCCATATGATTCCATTTTGTATGTATATATGTATGTGTGTGTTTTGGGGTGACATTCACTGAGACCTAAAAGATCTATTGTGCCCCCTTACTTCTACTTAATTTCTGAGGAGAGTCCCAGAAACTAGTAGTTCCTTTAGTCCTATTTTAGGGAGGAATTTTAGGATGTCTGCAGGCTTCAACTTAGGCAAATGTTTCTCTTCTATTCAGTAATCTCCTAGGTGCTGTGCTCTAGAATTCTGAAGTGCTGTGCAGTTGGAAAGTATGTGGATGGAGGTTTCTTCTTCCATTCCACAAAATCTGCATTCTTTTTCCTCCACTATTTTGAGCTTTTTCAGGTGCCCATTCAGGCGACAATGTCCCGTTAGGATCCCTGTTAAAACTCTTAGCGCAGTTGTACTCTCTTATGCATTCTTTCGATCTCAACAGGTTGTAGTCACCCTGAAGAATCTTTGATTGTATAAGTCCTACTAGATCTTCCCAATGGTCAGATCTTCTCTTTTTCTTGGCTTTACTTTCCAACTTAGGGAGACATATTATGTATAACGATTGGATACCATACCATTTAAACGATGCAAAAACCAGAAAATATAATAAAAGTTGGAACGATTTACAATAGATTGAAACGTTTGTTATCGGCGTTTTATCTATCACTAAAATGAGTACCTATAATCACAATTTTAATGTGAAAATGTTCAATCGCTATTTGCTATTATTTCAGTACGTTATTCTTATTTACTGTCATCATGCCTTTTATGCATTTCAATTAAATAATATAATTTTTATGTTATCAAAATACTTTCATTTCAATTCAATTTTCCATTGAATTATGTATATATTATTGAATGTATAAGAAAATTGTGAATAAGCTTTCAATTTAATTTTTTTCAATAGGTATTTTCCTAACTGAAAACTAATGTCTCATAGTACTGTATATATATATATATATAATATGATGTTATCTCTTAATTAGTTCATTGTATATACATTATTTTCTAATAAAATATATATGACAATGATAAATTATATTTATTTATTCAAGCCCGTGGAATAAGATCTTCCTATCCCACGCGTTAGCACAGGCATAGGCATGATGATTGACTTTGAAAAATTACATCTGTATATACTTCAAATATCCACACAGTTTGCAGATTCAAAATTCGTTTGATTACTAATTTGAATTATTTTGTGTGATAATCATGAAACTTTATAGGTAACGAGTAATAGTTATTTACGTAACTAGTTATGAAAAGAGCGATATTGTTCAACAAGTGTGATATTTGCCAAAAAGAGCGATAGCGAGTTTTGCAAATTACGCTAAGTCAAGTTTGCAAGTTCAGGAGTGCAGGAATGTGGCTTTTCCTACGGGGTAAACATACTATTTTTCCGCAAATCGTTCAAAATTCGACAGATATTGATTGATTTGAAAAAAAAACGCGATAATTTTATTCCCAAATAAATGGTGCTTTGAAATTCCTAATAAAATTACTTGGGTTACTATGGAAACGTATTGAGGTTGAATTGTCAAACTTGACGCTTATAAATTTAATTGCTGGTGTTCTCGAAAGTAAAATGATAAGTGATGATGAAATTTCCATTCCTGGGACTCCTCCAGAGCTGGTTGAGGCAGTGAATACTGCTTCATTAGAATTATTGCCAAAGAAATCAAGAGAAAAGTACGAAAATGCATACAGACGTTTTATGGATTATCGCATGAGTAAAAATACGAGTTCTTTCTCAGAAAATGTTGTAATGGCATACTTCCTAGACCTTTGTTTAAAGATAAAATCTTCAACATTATGGGCCAATTATTTAATGCGGAAGTCAACCCTTGCACTTAAACACAATGTAGATATATCTACATACTCAAAACTTCGTTCTTTATTGAAACGGCAAGCTCAAGGTTATAGGGCAAAGAAATCTAAGATTTTAACGAAGGAAGAAATTGAAAAATTTATCCAGGAAGCTCCAGATAAAGAAAATTTAATGATTAAGGTAATTTACAAGGTTTTAATTTCTATTTAGATCATAGCTTTATTTATTTTTTAGGTGGCTGTAATATTTGGTATTTCTGGGGCCTGTAGAATGGATGAGTTGGTCCGAATGACTGTACACGATATAGAAGACTTAGAATCTAAGCTTTTAATCAGCATACCTGATTCGAAAACCAACAAACCAAGATCATTTGTAATTAATCAGATCTACTTGAATGTTTATCGAAAGTATGTTTCGTTAAGACCAGAAAATATGAACAGTGACCGATTTTTCTTTAAATATCAAAGCGGAAAGGGTTGTAGACAAGTGGTAGGAATTCATCAATTTAGAAAAATGCCCAAAATAGTTGCTACTTATTTGAACTTGGTAAATCCGACAGAATATACTGGTCACTGCTTTCGTCGGTCTTCTGCAACAATATTGGTTGACTCTGGTGCCGACATAACTAGTTTAAAGAGGCATGGCGGATGGAAGTCATCAAACGTTGCTGAAGGATATGTCGAAGAATCGCTTAACAATAAGGTTGAGGTGGCCAATAAAATTTTCACAGTACAAAATATTCAACAAAATGACCCTACCACCCTGCATGTTGTCCAAAATGTTTCTCATAGTTCTAAGAGTGTTCCTCCAATGTTCAATAATTGTACTAACTGTCAAATTACTGTAAATATAACAAATTGATCTTAAAAATGTATTCAGCAATGACTTGATGTTTTCAAAATATAAATTAATTCCTTATAAGCAATGTGTTTTCAATCATTTATGTAGAACACTAACAACTGTACGGAAATATCATTTCCTTACAGTAAGGAAGTCCTGACTTTTTCTTCAAGAAATTTTGACAGGAATGTCAAAATTTCTTAGCGATTTGCGGAAAAAACATATTTTCAATTCAATAATGATTTTTATGAACAGAATTTCGGTCTTGCCATGGGCTCTTGTCTCTCACCAATTTTGTCGAATATTTACATGGAACATTTTGAAGCCGAAATAGTGAATAATCAAAAATTAAAACCAATTGTCTGGTGGAGATATGTAGACGACATCTCCGCAATATGGCCTCATGATTTAATATCTCTTAATGATTTTTAAAAAAATATAAATGAAGGAGAGGAATCTATAAAATTTGAAATTGAAATTGAAAATAACAATTTTTTGCCACTTTCAGATGTTCTTATTAATAAAACATCTACAGGGTATGAAACGAGTGTATACCGCAAACCAACACACACTAATGGATATTTGAATTTTGACTCTACTCATTCTATAAGCGTTAAAAAAGGGATAGTAAAATCTTTATACGATAGGGCCAGAATCATTTGTTCTAGTGATGATCAATTTACAAAGGAGAAAACTTTTTTAAAAGATGTTTTAAATAACAATAATTACCCTGCAGAATTTGTAAATAAGGAGATTAAGCATATAGAGAGGGGCTCATTGTTAATACCCCATAACAATAATATTAATAATTCAGCTAACATAATTTTTAGAAACTTGACCATACCGTATGTTAAGGGTTTATCAGCAAGAATTAAAAAAATTGGTAACCAATTCAATATTAGAACTAGTTTTAAATCGAATAATACATTGAGATCAATACTAACAAAAACGAAACCAAAGAATGAAGAACAATCTTCAAAAAACTGCATATATCAAATATCATGTGAATGCGACTAATTTTATTCAGATCAAACATCTAGACCATTGAAAGTACGAATAAACCAACACAAAAAATATTTCAAAGATAGGAAATTCTTTAAGTCAGCTATTTGCGAACATGCTTGGGAAGAGGGTCTTCAAATTCAATGGGATTCATCAAAAATAATATTGAAAGAACCCAATAATAAAAGACGGAAAATCAAAGAAAGTACTTTAATACAACTAAATGCAGATAAATGTGTAGCTAGTATTTCAGCCGAATGTAGTCAAATTTGGTTACCAATGTTAGAAAGAGAAATTTCCAATAATCAATTACCTGCGTTATCAGGATAGCATCATAAGTTTTTATCCAGGTTTTCTTATGATTTATAATTTGAATAGTTGTTAATCGATACACATTTCAATATACAAAATTACAAAACTGAGTATACATATTTCAAAAACTTAAATATTCATACACAAAAAAACTATCAAGAAACGCGTTTTATTAACAACATTTCCAATATAAGCGAAAAAACGCGCTATCCCAATAAAAAACCGTTCCTGGAACGTGCACTTCACTGGATTCCATTTCTAGTAGAATCATATCGTTGGAATGTCATAAAATGAAATATTTCATTTCACATTTTGCCACAGATATGATCTACTATGAATGGACCTTAATAAAAATTTGATAACAAAATTTTGCAGTCTTAAACTTCAAAATAATTTTTGATTGTCTAGTTGTCAAATTTTTTCTGTTGTGTCAGTTAGGGATAAAAATTAATGTCTACTTATTTTTTCTTGACAACGGTAGCTGGAACGCTACCGAAACGTTGAAATAAATAATTTAAAAATATTGTGGTTTCATTTCCCAAGAAATTAAAAGAAGAATGATATATGAAGGTTATAAAAATGTGACGTAACTGATATATGAAGGTTATGAAAAATGTGACTTTACCTAACGTCAAGGAGTGACTTAAAGTGTCACATTTGATAGCGGAATTATAGTTTGGCAAGTTTATCTGGAGCTACGTGGCGTCGGTAAGAGGCGAGGAAAAACATGGCGCATATCTGTCAAACGTACAAATGGCGTACGGTACCTATTTTACCAAGTAAAACTGAAATTACAAAGGCAACTGACAATAACAACGCCAAGTCAGCTGGTCGATAAAAATCACCAATTATGTAATCGGAGGGTGTGGTCATTATGGTTTCCGTACAACGTTGCCAGAGCTTTAAGCAGCCCATAACAAATTTGGAAAAGTGTTCTCTTCTAATACTCATGAATTGGAAAATAATGTTAATAGAATAAATCCAAGGAAACAAGCACATTATAAAATTAACGTTCAATCATATTTTTAATATTGTTAATAATAAAAAGACCCATTTATAATTATTATCACTACATAATCAGTACTTCAACTTTTTCATAGTTAAACGTGGCAATGTCGAATATTTTCGACTGCATTCCTTTCACGGTTTCAGATAAACTTGCCAAAGTATAGATAGATATCATTCAACAACGTTTATATTTGGTCGTTTGGTTAGCACGCACGTTTGCAGTACTCTTGTGAAAATGTTACTTTAAAGTAGTTAAAAGGGCCTTAATAATTGTGAAATTAAGTGTACAGCTTACTAAAAGTGCAATTAGTCGATACACGAGAAAAAAATACTAATACAAACTAAGTAAGTGGAGAAACTTATATTTTACAAAATAACATTAAATCTAAAGTGACAAATACCTATCTTAATATCAGCACAAGCAAATAGTCTGGTGGACAATCGCCTGATGTAAATGATGACTGACTTCGAATCATTAAAATTATTTATACAGGAACAAAACAAGGATCTTAAAATAGATTTAGTAGCGAAAATTACAGAAGTTAAAGACCTAGTGTCTCAAAGTTCTGCAAAAATTAATATTTTAGAAAAAAAGATAGAAGAAACTGAAAAGAGAAATGAAGTATTGGAAAAAAGGATAAAAGAAAACAATATAATAATTTATAATTCACAATACAAGAATGAGGAACTGTTAGATTTTACGGTTAAATTGTTAAACAATAAATTAGATTTACAACTAGCTTCATCTGAAATCGGAAACATATATGCTGTTGGGGAAGAAAGTAAAAAAGTGATTGTTGTTAAATTTGTCAGGTATCTTATAAAAAAACTAGTGCTTGTAAATTGTAAGAAATTGGCAGGTACTGGAATAGCTATTACTGAAGACTTAACACCTACGGAAAAAAAAGAAAGAAAGTTGCTGGTAGAATTTTTAAAAGACGCAAAAAAAATCAGCATAAGGCTCATATATTTCGTAATAAACTTTATGTAAATAACCAAGAATATACGTATGATGAGTTACTAATAATTAAATCTCAAGCAACAGGAGTGATTACACCCAATAATCACAATTCGAATAAACGTCCTACCAATTCACCAGCTGACCAGGAAGCTGAAGAAGCTAACAGAAAAAAACCAGTCGCAATCGCCTCAACTATCGATTTATTTGGAGTAATGACCAGATCTAGGAAAAAAAGTAAATAAAATAGTTGTTCTCTTTATAAAGACATTATCATAAATAATAATAAACTCTAATAATTTCTAATTAAGCTAGTTTAATATTCGTTCTTTTTAGGTTTAGTGTTCATTTAATAATTAGTTGTATTATTTTTGTCTTAATATATAGGTATGCCACTATTTAGGTTGCTTATTAACGTTTATAAATTAATTCTGAAGATTTAATAATTAATAGTTGGGTATTTTAGGTATAGAATTAGATAAAATGAACCAATTTATCAGAGATTTCAACTACAATCCGGTACTAACTAAAGAATGTGATAATATTGTAGATGTTAATGCTCACTTAAATAAATACAAAAAATACTTTAATATTTTACTTCAAAATATACAAAGTCTGAACAAAAATTTCGATGAATTTCAAATACATTTGCAACAAATAACATTAAACTTTGATGTAATTGTTTTAACAGAGAGTTTCAAAATTCAAGACATAAATTGTCATAAACTTGAGAACTATGAGGCTCTCTATAATGAAGGAGACTTTAATAAAAATGATGGAGTTGTCGTATATATCAGGAAAAAATATGATCATGTATCAAAAATAATAAATATAGCATACTGTAAAGCCATCGAAATAAAAATAAAAACAACAAAAGACAAATATGTACTTATAACATCTGTTTATAGATCTCCTGCCGGGGATAAAGATGAATTTGTAACTGCGTTGAGATCTTACCTAGAAACAACAAAAAATAAATTAGTCGAACATCACTATTTCGTTGGAGACATAAATTTAGATATTTCAAAAGAAGAAAAAAATGATTCTATCAGCGACTATTTAGACATAATGGGCGAATTCAATTTTGTCTCAATAGTAAATGCAACCACAAACGTACAGGGTGATTCCACTAGTTGCATTGATCATATTTTCGTTAAAACAAAAAATGAAATGCTAACAACTTGCTTATCTCTAACCTACAATTCCTCACTAAACAATCATAGAGCTGTTATCGGGGGCTTAAATATGGAAAACAAAAACAATAACAATATAAACAATAATTACGATAAATTTAAATGCTTCACAAACCACGAAAAACTAAAAAGCGACCTCTCAAATTTCGGATGGGAATCGTATTATTTATCTTTAGATCCAATATTTCTGTGCTCATATTTGAAAAATACTCTTACTACATTAATTAATAAAAACACTCTTGGAAAAAAATTAAAAAGATACCAACAACCTCGGAAAAATTGGATTACTGCTTCAATAATAAACTCTATAAAAACTAAAACTGATTTATATAAAAACCTTAAAGCTGATCCAGATAATATGATAAAAACAAACAAGTACACGCAATATAGAAATACACTAAATAGGGTTATTGCTGATGCAAAATCAAAATTTTTCCAGCAAGAAATTGAGAAAAATAGTCATAATACGAAAAACTTGTGGAAAGTTGTTCAAAATGTAACTGGAATAAATAATGAACAACGTATTAAAGAAATAATAACAAAAGAGGGGGAAATTTTGACAGATTCTTTATACATTGCTAACCATTTCAATGATTATTTTGCATCTGTGGGGGAAACCTACGCACTAAAAATAAAAAAAAACCCTTATCTCCTAAACCAAAAACACTGTCTCTTCAGAAATCATTTTACTTGTCACCGGTTGATAAAAAAGAAGTTTTAAAAATAATAAAAAACTTAAAGAAGGGAAAATCCCCAGGCGAAGATAAAATCAAGAGTGAAACAATTGAATTGATTTCGGAAGAGATAGCTCCCCTACTTGTGCATTTAATTAATTGTATTTTCAAAGGTGGTATAGTTCCCACTGAGTTCAAGAAAGCAATAGTGGTTCCCATTTACAAAAAGGGTGATAAAACACAAATGATAAATTATAGGCCCATTTGTCTGATTAGTACATTCTCAAAAATATTTGAGAAATCATTACAAAGCAGGTTAAACATTTTTTTTGAGAAACACTCCGTCATTTCAGATTTGCAATTTGGGTTTAAAAATGGGGTTTCTACAAATGATGCGACTGCTCAAATAATTGCGGAGTTATATAATCGTATTGATAATAAAAAACCCACGCTTTGTGTTTTTCTCGACCTTGCCAAGGCTTTTGATACTGTGGATCACCCACAGCTATTTGGAGCCTTGGAGAGGGCGGGTATACGCGGGATTGCACTCGATCTTCTTAAAGATTATTTGCAAGACCGCACACAATCTGTAAAAATTGGAGAAGTTATAAGCTACGAAAAGAGATTAAACTATGGGGTACCACAAGGAACGGTTTTAGGACCTCTTCTCTTCTCAGTATACATAAATGGTCTACTTACCCAAAATTTTGCTGGAAAAGTTTACAGTTTTGCTGATGATACAGCAATTCTGTATTCATCAGACTCGTGGGATAATTTAAAATCAAATGCTGAGGAGGATCTAAAGAAAATAATTGACTGGTTTGATCATCATCTTTTAACCATAAATTTTGAAAAAACCTTTTTCATCCCGTTTGTGAGTTATGAAAATCATTTACCATTGTATCTACACCTCCCTAGACGTCGATATGTTGGAAAAACACATAGAAATTAAATGTACGAATGATATTAAGTATTTAGGAATAACGGTTGATTCACATTTGAGATGGGACCATCATATCCAACAAGTTACCAAAACTCTTAGAATAATGTTGTATAAATTCAGATATCTAAGTAAAATACTAAATACAAAGCAATTAAAAATCTTATATCATGCCCTAGTGGAATCACGCCTTCAGTATTGTATACTAAGCTGGGGAGCCTGTTCTTATACTCATTTACGCAGACTAGATGTGCTACAAAAAAGAATATTGAAAATAATTCATAAAAAACCATTACTGTACTCATCGGACTTACTTTTCCACGAAAGCCATGTTTTGGACCTTAGACAACTCTATTTTTTTAATGTATTGCTGTATTCCTACAAAAACAAAACACTGCTTCGTAACATTGCTCATCATCATAACACAAGACAAAAAACTAACAACTTTGTAACAACAAACATAGCAAAAAAGACAATAGGAACAAAATGTTTCACTTACCTAGCTGCAAAATTTTTTAACAATCTACCTGATGTATATAAAATTTATTTTTTGAGAATAAACAGCCTTAATATGTTTAAAAAATATTTCAAATCATATCTATTTCAAACAAATAGAAATGCAATCCATCAACTTTTTGAATAAAACAAGTCACCTTCATTAAAAACAAAAAAAAAGCAAAAATAATGCTGTCACTAATATACCTAATTTTATTAATCTTCTTTTTTTGTGTTTACTTTATTTTTTATTTTTTGTAGTTTCTTACATTATTTCGACCTTAATACACTGTTAGTTATAAAAAAAAATCCCCTGCACAACCACGGTTTCTTGGGGATACCTTTTATTTCAATGTTATCAATGTGCCTAATCAATATAAATGTAATCAATGTAAGCTATTTGGAATAAATATTATTATTATTATTATTATCTAATTCCGCTATCAAATGTGACACTCATTGACGTTAGGTAACGTTACATTTTTCATAACCTTCATAATATATCAGTTATGAAAAGTAGTTATATATAAAAACTTTACGTAACCGTTTGAGTTCCGAAGAATAATTTATTTATTAGGTACTGTCAAAACTGACAATTATTTCATCATTTAAACTGACAATTATCCTAGTATTTTAATTGAATAGTATTTTAAGATTTATGAACATTGAAAACAACATTATTCAGGACACACTTATTTAAATCAAGTCAATTTTATGAGTGAGTACTTTATAGAAACAATATTCGAAACTTGTCAGGCTCCAGTGTCGATAGTGCATGTGCTAGTGGAGTGTACCCGTTTTGCTCATCAAAGAACGCTGTACAATATACCAAATAAAATCACAGACATTATCGGTGAAAACTGTGACGTTGAAAAATTGTTACTTTTCCTGAAAGCGGTTAACTTACTGTATGAAATTTGAAATTCCTATTATGTATATAAATTTTATGTTAATTTATTTTTGGGCGCTAATAACCCTAGGGGTTGATGCGCAAAAAATTTCAAAATAAAAAAAATACTGCCTCAACTTTCGTTTAGCTGAAATCAGTTATGGAAAAACTGTTGTCATTGCAAAGATTGTTGTGATTAGTGGTAAACAAAAACCCAAATCATATGGTGAGGAAATGCGCGGTTGCCAAGTTGACCAGTATCGTTTAGCTGAAATCAGTATGTGTTGAATTATGATAAATTTTTTTTGCTAGTAGCTTTTGCTAGTAGAAATCCCATGAAGTAAGTCAATTTGAAATGAAGAGATGTATTACCTTCCCCTCCTGATTTCAGCTAAATGATACTGGTCAACTTGGCAACCGAGCATTTCCTCACCATATGATTTGGGTTTTTGTTTAC
>CAJUYI010002653.1:0-29347 GCA_910591695.1 Galerucella pusilla | reverse complement strand
AATTATTCAAATTAATTCCCGACGACATATTTTTTTCATTGCTCGAAATTGGCGAAGCGGCGCTCATTGCATTAGATGTTTCACCAAATATTTCTTGCGCTATAAGTTTTTTATTATTCATGGAATTTTCAACATATCCCTCAGCAACAGAGGTAGATTTCCAACCTCCATGCCTCTTTGATTTTAAAATATCAGCGCCACTGTCTGCTAGGATAGTGACAGAGCTTCTTCTGAAGCATTGGCCAGTATATAGAACAGGATTTGAAAGACCAAGAAATTGTGCAATAACTTTTGGCAGACTGCTAAATGTGTTAATTCTCACAGGATTTCTGGTACATTTTCCATTCGCATATTTTCAATGTCTCTAGTGGTAATTGCAAACTGCCGTATAACTTTTGTTTTTGAAGGTGGGGTATCAACACGAAATTGGCTTCCTTCGTCTATAACATTTTCAACTGGAAGAAATGTTAATTCTGCTTTTCTGCATGCTCCTGCCATTCCAATTATCATTGCAGCCTTAGCCATTGAGTATTCTTTGTCATCAGCTTCCACTAAAAATTTGGCAAAATCTTCTTTGATAAAAACTTTTGAGTTTTTAGCACTGTACCCGTCCGCTTGCCTTTTAATATATGCTACCAAATTTGTATATTTTTTAATATCAATATTCCTTTTCAGATTTAGTTCAGACCTTAACATTGAGTAAAGTGTCCATAATGTGGAAACTTTTAGATCTTTCTTACCCTCAAAATATGCGAGTTGAACTTTCTCATCAACATGTTTAATTTTCGTCTCATCACACCACGTAACAAATTTTTCGTATGCCAAATCATAAACTGCCTTTGACTTTTTGGGAATTACTGATAATAGAGCATTACCTGCTGCCTCTTCAATATCGCTTGGTAGCTCTTCAGAACTTGAATCACTCATTTAAAAAAAATAAAACTAAAAATATATCAATCTCGCTAAAAACTTTCCGTCTAGACTTTTTTACAAAATGTCAAACTGACAACTAACATGAAGTAACAGCAACAAACTAAATTTATGTTTTCCAAATTTTTATCAATTATATTGAATTTTATTTTTTTATTACTTTCTTCAAAATTAGAAAAAATCTTGTATGCAATACGTTACGAAATGAAATTTTGTGTAACTTGTGAGTTTTTGCGAAACTCACGAAACGCGTTACACAAAATTAGGCATTTCGAAACTGATGGCATAAATAGCAATTTTTTCCGTTTTGAATGTTCATAACAAAATTACTGAACAACATTTGCGTGTCCAAAACGTATCAGAATGATACGCAATATCTTTCATATAATAGCATCATCCGTTTTCTACTAGGATTTTTGTCAAAAATCACTCGTATGCTTCGTTGCTTGGCCTATTTTAATGTGGAGCTAAAAATGAAGGTTCTGTTCTTTTGCCCTTGGACAAATTGAATATATTTTTTAAAAGTATCTCTGTTTGGTTCCTATATACTTACCAATGCAAATTCTGGGACCCTCGCCGAAAGGCATAAACGCGTAATGTGGTCTTTTAGCCTTATTTTCTTCGTTAAACCTTTCTGGATCAAACTTTTCAGGTTCTGGATAATATTCAGGATCTCTATGAATACCCAGAATGGGCATTCTTATTTTAACTCCCTTTTCTATGATGACATCTGTATTTGGAACTTTATAGGTTGCATTACAAACTCTTCCAGTCACTGGTGCCGGAGGATGAAGCCGTAACGTTTCTATAAACAACAAAAAATCATTAACAACTGGAAAAGTATGAATCATACTATAATAGCTTCCAAAACATTAATAGTAAGTATGATCCTAACAATAATCATTCAGTTTAGGGCATGCCAATGAAGGATCCTCAAAACTTTATCGGACACTGCAGACTCAACTATAATCAGGAGAAAATGAGGCTTGTTGAAAATAAAAAGTAGCGTCTTTGTTTAAAAAAGATGAATTGGCAGAACACATTCAGTTACTATGTGGCTACTAAACGATGTGCTCAGATAAACTTATCCTTCCACAGATAGATCAACTCTCTCGTGATTATTGATCCAATTTGTATTGAATTGAAACACAATAATGAGAACACAAAAAAAACCAATCAGTGCAGTGGTTAAACCCACAATAACATGCGTCTTTGGTCTAATGGACAAAGACGACACAAAAGAATGACTGTGACTTTATAGGCAAGGTGCAAATACTTGCTTGTCTCAGTATTGCAGGGTGCATGAGAAGCACGCCAACGGCAGCACTAGAAGCCTTATTTGGCCTTCCTCCATTACACCTCGTGATAATGGGGGAAGAAAGGATGAGACTTTTTATGCAGGCAGAAAGCAACCTGAGCAGCAAAATAGTTAGATCAAGACACATATCCATTAAGGACATCATAAGTGGAGCCATTTTAGATCTGAAAACAGACTATATGGCCACTAAACTTATCACCAGTCCCAAATATGAGGTAGGAATACCTCACAAAAAAGACTGGCAAGACCCAAGCAAACTGAAGTTCCCCCGAAGAGAGACCTGGTACAAAGACTGGTCACAGACCGGGGAAGGGCCAGGAGCAGGGGTGTGTAGTGGAACACAAGATGCTCCTTCTCACTAGGAGAACATACCTCTGTATTTCAGACAGAGATTCATGCTATCTTGGAATGTGTCAGAATTAACAAACATAGGACTGACACTCATAGGATAAGCACACTAACCAACAGCCAGGCAGCCCTTGCAGCTTTAAAGCCGGAATGTAACATCCAAACTGGTAGAAGAATGCCCAGAGAACTAAATGAACTAGCAGACCACATTAAAGTAAGATAAGTGTGGGTACCGGGACATAACGGTATTTCTGGAAATAAACAAGCTGATGAACTCGCGAGAAGAGGTTCAGCAACAGCATAGATATGTTGGACCAGAACCAGCACTTGAGACCACAAAGAGGGCAAATATAAAAATGGGAGAAAATCCAACATAGACTTCAGTGGAGGAACACTCCAAAGCAGGTACACAGTAAATCCTTCATAGGTGACACTTGTGTAAAACGGGGAACTACTGGATATCAGTAGGAATAAGCTAAGAATTATCACAGGTTATCTAACGGGTCATACTCCGGTAAAAGATCACCTGCATAAAATAGGGTTATATAACGGGGACCTCAGCTGTAGACTTTGTGGCATGGAGACCGAGACCCCATATCTTATCTGACTGTGAGCAATTGGACTCAAGGAGACAAACAATCCTCGAAGAAACCAATGTGCCACCTGAAGTATGAGGCACACATCCAATGGACCTATATCGTCTACTCGAAGGTACTGGATGGGTGGCCAATAAGCTGCAGTGCTCCCGGGCATCACAACGGCTTTTTTGTTTGTTCTGGAAGCTATTCTGAACGGCTTCCAAAACACGCAAAAAAAAGAAAAAAAACCCAATCAGAGATTGGTAACATCAGGATTGTCTCTTTAGAGAAAATGTTGACGCGTTTCTGGATTGTTTCCAGTTACAATCTAGGTATTTGTTTTTCTCCCCTATTGCTATCAGTAATGAAAGTGGTACCAACGAAATTGTTATCTTTAGGAACTTCCTATCACTTCATAGGTCCCAATAACGTTATACCAAATATACCTTACATGCTGCTTCATGCAATGCATGCAATAGCAAGGAAGACAGTCACTAAAATTCAACTGAAATTCTGATTTGAAATTATTGTATAGATTACAGATATTCTAGAAGAATCACTATACTTTGGCAAGTTTATCTGAAGCCGTGAAAGGAATGCAGTCGTAAACATTAGATATTGCGACGTTTAACTATGAAAAAGCTAAAGTGCTAAGTATGTAGTGATTATAAATAGAAAAGGGATTTTTTATTATTAAAAATATTAACAATATGATTAAACGTTAATTCTTTAATGTGCTTGTTTCCCTGTATTTTCTCTATAACCATTATTTTTCCAATGTATGGAAACCATAATTACCACACCCTCCGAATTACATAATTGGTTATTTTCATCGAAAAGCCTGACCAGCTGACTTCTTATTGGCAAGCGCGTGAGTGTGTTCTTCTCTCTCACCTCCTCAATTGACTGATATTGATTTATCCAGTGGCTTTGGTATTGTCAGTGACATTTGTATTTTCAGTTTTACTTGGTGAAATAGGTACCATACGCCATTTTTACGTTTATCACAGATATGCGCCATGTTTCCTCGCCTCTTACCGATGCCCCTTAGCTTCAGATAAACTTGCCAAACCATACTTATGTTCACATGACATTTGTGATTATATTCATTTATATTTATGATTATAAATACAAAATATGACAATCAGTTATGTTTGTTGGAGAACACAATATACAATGAAGGCTAGACTAAATACTTCGAAATTCTCTGAGCAAATGCGATACACCCTGTGGTACAAATTGACTCGACAAAACAATGAAAGCAAAATATCAAATCTCACCATTAACGACTTTATCCAAGTAACTCATCTCCATTATTGCTTCATAAGTAATTTGGTCATTGTGTTTCTTCAAAACAGTTCTAATCTCTTCCCTTAGTTTGTCCTGAATTTCCTGATTTCTTGATAATTCGAGTAATACAAATGTCATTGTGGTCGAAGAAGTTTCGAATCCCGCCAAAAAGAAGACGAAACATTGAGCAGCGACTTCGTTGAAAGTTAAAAAGTGATCACCTTTTTCACCATCATTGGGAAAAATGTTCTCATCATCAACAACTTTTCCTCTATTTTTAAGTTGGAGTAAAAGATGCATGAAATCTCTTCTATGAACATTATTTTTCTCTCTGTAGTCAACAGTACTTTTCACAACTCCCATAAAGAAATCTTCTATGGACTTATCAGTGCGTTTAAATCCTATTTGAGTCAAAAAATATTTAGGTAGATTATTGCTTATTATGCGTTTAATCCTTCTCCACCTACTGCCACTAAAAATTAGTCGACCAAACTCAATAAACTCAGATTTAGGGTCTTTTAAACTGTTACAGTCTAATCCAAATGCTGCTGATCCTATAATATCGGTGGTAAATCTCACTAGTACTTCCTTTATATCTACACCATCTTGTATTCTTGCATAGTCTTTAAGGATGTCTTCCAGACCTTCAGTGCAGGCTACCATCGTTGGAAACATCATCTTCATTTTACCTAAAATCACGACGAATTTGAAATTGAAACTTTTTTAAGGTTAGGTACTCAGCGAAACCACAAATTGTTTCATGAATAATATTATTATTGAAAATTCAAATTTTCCTTATATTTGAAAATAGTATATTGGTTGACGAGCACGGAATGATAGTTATTCACCCTTGTGAAGCATACTAGTGAGAAATTGCATTCTGTGTGAATGGTACAATATATTTTTTCATTTAAAAATAATAGCAAAAATTGTTTAACGTTCCAGCTACCGTTGTCAGGATTAACTAGTAATAAAATAATGTTTGATCCCTATCTGACACAACGAAAAAAATATGACAACTAGACAATCAATAATATTTTGAAGTTCAAGAGTGCAAAACTTTGTTGTCAAATTTTATTAAGGTCGATTCATAGTAGATCACATCTCTGGTAAAATGTGAAATAAAATATTTTTTGTACAACTGTCATTAAAAGTGGCACTTTTAATGATAGCAAGCAATGTTAAAAACGATTGTTTACATAGCAGCGTGTTAAAAATACTTTTAACACTGGTGTTAAAAATATTTTTAGCACGCTGCTATGTAAACGTCTGCCATTCACAACAATCTTTTGATTATTTGAATACTAAAAGTCATTTTGAATTTATTGTCATTGCAAATTCGCTCGTTTCATTATCAAAATAGGGAAGTTGTACAAAAAACATTGTATGGTATTTGTGTTAAAAGTGATTTTATTTTGTTCGTGAAATTGTTCAATTCGCTCCGCTCATTTCACAAATGTTTTCACTCACAAAATAAAACCTCACTTTTAACACTCATATCATAAATAACTATTATTTTATGACATTCTAACGATATGATAGTCTACTAGAAATGGAATCCAGTGAAGTGCACGTTCCAGGAACGGTTTTTATTGGGATAGCGCTTTTTTTTAGCTTATTTTGGAAATTTTGTTAATAAAACGCGTTTGTTGTTACTTTTTTGTGTATGATTATTTTTGTTTTCAAAATATGTATAACTCAGTTTGGTGATTTTGTGTATTGAAGTGTGTATCGATTAACAACTATTCCAATGATAAATCATAAGAAAACCTGGATAAAATCTTATGATGCTATGAGGTAATTGATTATTGGAAATTTCTCTTTCTAACATTGGTAACAAAATTTGTCTACATTCGGCTGCAATACTAGCTACTTATTTATCTGCATTTAGTTGTATTGAAGTACTTCCTTTGATTTTTCGTCTTTTTTGTTATTGGGCTCTTTCAATATTATTTTTGTCGAATCCCATTGAATTTTATGCCTCTCTTCCCAAGCATGTTTACGAATACATTGTTTACATTCATTTGATGAGGCTTATACCAGGGCCATTGAAAAATTATTGAAAAATGATTTTTTTTAATGAAAATTATAGCAGAATTATAAAAAATTTATTAATTTTCCAGTCATTTGGTGAGCAACAAAGCATACAAATATATATTTTAAATATTCAAATGTCAGTATACTCCCCAAAAACTTGACAAATTTACTTTTCCGCACTAGTGCGGAAAGTTACTCTTTACGCACTGAAATGAGTGCGATGAAGTGGATTTTTCCGAACGCTGGTAAAAAAAACAACTATCAAACCACCTGGGTTTGATATAAGAAAAATATATAAAATAAAACTCTTTAATCTACAAATGACTTGATACCGTTGCCGTCACCTTTATCGTCATCTTTATGTGACCTGCCATCCTCATCAACGTCATCTACTTACCAGTTAACACCAAATAACTCCACTGGACCGGCAATTTTAAGTAATTCACAGAATGCAACAAATTGTGTTTCTAATATTAATATTTATAATAATAATAATAGTTTTTGGTTGAAGTTTTGTATATGTATGTTGAAATAAAATAACTTTCGAAAAATAGATTGGTATACTTTTTTGTATATATACGGTCGTAGACAAAATAATGCTCTTAACTCATGTGTGAAGTGGCTTCCCGCCCTTGACCGCTTGCCCGGGGTCAACTGCAGTCGCGTGCGGGAAAGTATCACTTTCCACACTTGTTAGGAAAATAACTATTTTCTCTGTTGTCACGTGGAAGAAATCAGCGATCGCTGTACACAGTGAGTGCAGACGCTCCCTATGATCGGGGAATTTGCGATGTATCTGCTTATAATATATTTCCTCCGGCCATAATATCACTTTTCTCAATTTTTTTAAGGGGTTCAAAGATAGAAAAAAATTGGAGCTGTTTTAATGTGGAGCCGTAACTCGATAAATTTACCATTATCATATTTAAAATTTCATCGAAATAATTATCAAGATTTTCATTTATTTTTTGGAATCAATTATAGTTCAGAAACTTTTAATCCCATTCAAAAAAGTAATTCTAGCTACTTGTATATTCTGTTGCATTTCAATAGGCGTCAGCCTGTGGATAAATAAAGAAATGGAGTACATACCTGACGTAAACGTAGGTGTGAGTTTTGATCGTAGTTTTTTCCATTTTTCATCTTCCAATGCCAAAAGATGTCCCGTGAGTGGGTCAAGTTCTTCATTAACGTACTCACCGTGATTCTTAAAGTGATTGAAATCTTTTTGTAAAATACATTTTATAATCTCCATATCCGTCGGTATATAAACCGGAGTTAAGAATTCATAAATACCACCATGTTTCAAACCTCTTGATTTGAATTCGCTATAGACGTTTTTATACAGATCACCAATGGCAATTTTACCCACAGTTATAGGTTTGATATTTCCGTATAAAAAGTCTGGTTCTATCTGTTGCACTCCTGCCCTTTTCCAATGGGAATATTTCCATTGTACGTACAAATAAACTAACACTACTGCAAGTCCTATTAATGGTAGAATCATTTTTGCCCAATATCTATCGAATACTATCTGCAAATAACAGTACATTTATTTATATCATCTGAAGTATGTCATATCTAATCTAATACGCATTATATTTTTGTTTGAATAAAATGTATATCAAGAACAATGCTATGCTTAGTTTGTATTTACTTTAAACATCAGTTTAAAGTACCTACGGTGTGTGTCAGGAGGACTGAATTAAGAAACGTTACAATAAAAAATTATTTTCGATGTGTATCAGTAGAAAATGTAGAGAGCTGATGAATAAATACTAAATGAAACTCACTCATCAAATAGTTACTAGTCATAATATGACAGTCAGCCCAGGTCAGCCAGGTTATCAAAACTAAGCAAAGCAGACGTCGCCGCAGCTTTCCCCTGAAATCTCCCTGCTATATGGAATTCACTATTTTTCCAAATTTTAAACAAAAAGTTTATAAATCGGTTGACACAGTGGTAAGACTTTCGCACTTAGCATTATTTTATAGTCGAACCTCGTAGTGCAGCAATTTCTCTTCCTCTTCTCGATTTAACAGGCACTTGTACATGTAGACCTTTCAGACAAACCCGGAACGTGAGCAGGAAGTGAACATTTTTCTAATTAATTTCGTAGTAGCTTTAAGAATGTGCTTTAAGCAGTGTGCGAAGGAAGACACTTCTGACTCGTGATTCATATTCATAGCTTCCCTTAGTATAATATAACAAATTAAAAAAAAACCATTAGGCTTCATGGCCTAGATACCTGCCCTAATCAAGTAGGCCACGGTGATTTGTTGCTGTATCAATATCGAACAAAAATGATAAAAAAAACGTAATTTTCAAAAATTTCTTCTGCTTTCAGTATTTGCTGTTATAGCGGCAACAGAAATACATAATCTGTGAAAATTTCAACATTCTACCTCTAACGGTTCATGAGATACAACCTTGTGACAGACGGACGGACAGCGAAGTCGTTTTTCACCCTCTGGGTACGATAGCCTAGAAGTGAATGACTCGAAAAACCATTAGTGCATTTGTCACTTATAACGAGAGCTTTTTTTTGTCGAAGTAAACTTGACATGTATGATAAGAATTTTGTTGCCTGGCAGTTTTTTGGGTTGAATCACCTTATGGCAACAAAATTCGAAATATAAATGTTAAGTTTACTCCGACTCAAAAAAAAGCTAGAGTGTATGACAATTTAATGAACATGTAGATCAATAAATTAAAAAATGAGATGTAAATTAGTTGAAGAAAAATTGACATAACGTCATCAAAAGTTTGTTTACACTGCTGGTTGTCATGCTTTCAAAAGTTAGGTTCCGCTTTTGTCGCTGTCATAATGACAAAATCACGCGGCTTATGGGATTTTTTAAACATCAATTAAATTTTCACTGTAAATCTTTTTCAATTTATTTTATTTATTTTAATCTTATACCAAGGAAATCAAATTCGAAGTTCCCTAAGTTAATTTCAACGGATTTATCACAATTTCACTCACCTCAACATCACCATACAACGCACATCACAGTCGTTTTAACTATTCATTAAGATTGTCTGACCCACTTCGACACTCGCAAAGAAACTGGTTTATTCAAAGTATTGTACAATATTAATAAGCTATTATGTATGTATATTGCTTATAAAATAACAAGTATTTGCAGAACCAATTAGGTACTAACACTGAAATTGAATATGGGGTTTATTCTGTAAATAATTCTTTAAATTTTAGAGACCTCATAAAAATATAGTTTCCAATGGGCCTCTTAAAATCTCTAGCTGACATGCTAAATGGATATTGAAAATCTGTATCTGTAGAGTAGGGAGGGTGAGTGTGTAGGCTCACAGCACTTAGGCCACATGTGACCCATTGTACATCCTCCCGAGGAGTTGTCCTCCTAGGTCATTGTCCATCCTGTCCTTCTCAGGAAGGTGGACAGGTCACTGGGAGACATCTCCTTTATATCGGCAGGTGTAGGCCAAGACTCACCGAACACACACTCTCTTATTGACGATAACTCCGGACACTCGCATAAGACATGCCTGACAGTTTCATCTTCCTGTTCACACATCCTGCATAGAGGTGTGTCCACTAGCCCCATAGTGTGGAGGTGTTTACTTAGTTGACAGTGACCAGTCAGAAATCCTACTGTTAAACGTAGGTTTTTCCTGGTCATCGCCAAATATTTCTTCGGCGCCAGCTTCCGAGGGTCGCCCAGGGTGATCCTGGCAAAACTGCATCCTTTGATTCCATCCCATCTCTCAAGGGATTGAGCATGGGTGTAACGTTTGGTTAGTTCCGCAATTGTCGAAGTCGTTAGGCCGTAGGTGTCACTGGGTCCTAGAATTTTCAGTCCAGCGGCTTCCCTGGCTAAAGAATCAGCAATGCGATTTCCTTTACTCCTGTCGTGCCCTTTAACCCACCTCAGGATAATGTTGTTATCTGCCGAGACGTCAGCTAAATCTTGGTGGCACTCTAGTACTAGCCTCGATATAACACGTTGTCTGTTCAAGGCTAATAGGGCTTGTCTACTATCAGTGCAGATTATTATGGTTTTGCCAGAAATTCCTCTTCTGGTTAGTTCTTTTGTGGCAATTGAGATACCAGCCAGTTCTGTTTGAACCACGCTGGTATTGTTTCCCATTCCCCACTTAATCTTGAGGCTCAGTGCTCTCGAGTAAACTCCACAGCCTGAGCCTTCTTTCATTTTTGAACCATCTGTATATATGCGTATTGCATTTGCAGCATCTGGATCTGTGTTCTGTTTTATTTGAATTTTGTAGGGTTTGTTAAACAAAAACCTGGGTTCAATTGCATCGTTGGCTGCCTGCAGGAGAGGTAGCGCAGTGAGCGCTTCCTTCCATAGGCTCAACCTCAATTGGCCCATTCCTACTTCGGGGTTTACACCAGCCGTGCGCAATCGTACCATTGCCATTAACGCAACCTCCTTGACGTGTAGGTCCAGAGGGGTCAGACCAGTAATCAGTTCCATTGCTGCAGTTGGTGTTGTTTTCATGGCTCCTGTGATGTTCAAACAAGCCATTCGCTGTATTTGATATAATTTTTGGATGGCCGTTGCTTGTAGAACCTTCGGTCCCCATGCAATTGCTCCATACGTTAACATGGGTCTTATTATTGCAGTGTAGATCCAGGTGACCACACGGGGCGACAGACCCCATGTGCGTCCCACTGTCCTCCGACACTGCTCATATGCCACATATGCTCTTTTTGCTCTGCTGTGTAGATGAGAGTTCCATGTTAGTTTCCTGTCGAGGGTAATACCAAGGTATTTCACCTCTTCCGAAAAGTTTAGTTTGCTTTTGAAGATTTCGGGAGGTTTCAAACCCGATAAACTTCTTTTCCTGGTGAAAAGGACCATCTCAGTCTTTCTGGGATTGATCGACAATGAGTGTTCCTTACACCATTTTTCAATTAATTTAAGCCCATCCTGCGCTCTATCGCACAGTGTGTTCACAAATTTGCCAGTCTGCAAGATAACTATGTCATCTGCGTATGCAATTGTGTAGAATCCATTGTTGTTGAGGTGATTAATCAGGGTGTCTAGGACTATGTTCCACAGAAGGGGTGATAAGACTCCTCCTTGTGGACATCCCCTCATGACCAGTCCTCTTACTGTGATGTCTTCTACATTGATACTTATTGCTTTACTAGAGAGCATCTTGAGTATCCATTCTCCTACTACCAGAGGTACATTCCTGGAGTTGAGTTGTTGGGTAATTGTTGGAAAGGTTGTTTTATCAAACGCTCCCTCGATATCTATGAATATACCCAGGGTGGATTCTTTGTTGTCCAATGATCTTTCGATTCTGCCAACCACTTGGTGAAGGGCCGAATCAGTGGACCTTCCCGGAGTATATGCATGCTGATTTGGATGGAGTGGGTTGTGAACTAGCACTTCATCTCTTATATACCGCTCGCATAGCCTCTCCATTGTTTTTAAAAAGAACGATGTGAGACTAATTGGTCGGAATGCTTTTGGTAAGGTGTAGTCCATCCTACCTGGTTTGGGTATAAATACCACTCGTACTTCTCTCCACTTACTGGGAATATACCTCAGAGCTAAAGAGGCTCTGAAAATTCCAACCAGGTGCGGCATAAGAGTATCCATTCCCCATTGAAGTAGGGCTGGTCTTATTCCGTCAGGTCCTGGTGACTTGAAGGGGGAAAAGCCCGATATGGCCCATCTTATCTTGTCCTCATCAATTAGTGCACTAGCATATTGCCAGTCATATTGTGAGGGTGTTGTTGATACTTCCGTCCAGTTTGACGTTCCAGGAAAGACAGAACCTGGGAAGTGAGTTTCCATAAGAATCTCAGCGCTCTCTTGAAGGTTGGCGGCCTTGTCGCCATTTTCCCTTGTCAGGATGCCGATACTCTTATGGTGGTCGTTTGAGAGTGCCTTCTGTAGCCTAGAAATTTGTGGGAAGTCTTCGACTGCCTCACAATAGGCTCTCCAGGCTTCTCTTTGCTTTTGTCTGCAGACTTTTTTGAACTCTTTGAGGTTGGCTTTATATACTCCCCAGTCCTCTTTGAGTTTTGTTCGTTTTGCCTTGTTAAAGGTCGTTCTCGCTGTCTTTCTGAGGTGTTCCAGTTCAGGGCACCACCAGGTATTGGTCGTGCCGCCTGTCTGAACCATCCTCATCGGACAGGATTCCTTATAGGCAATGTCTATTTTGTTTTGGATAGATACTGTGTACCTTTCCAGTTCCTCATTATTGCTGGGAGTCAGGACCTCTGTTTCCCGCAGAGCACCTATTAAGAGTCGATTGTAGAGAGCTACATCCGTCCTCTTCGGGTCACGGGATTTTACAGTGGTCCTGAGATCCTGGCTTACCGTATAGGTCAGCCAGCGGTGGTCTGACATAGAAATATGATCCGACACCTGCCAGTCCTGAATTTTGATTGATATTTTGGCTGTCGCCAGCGTAATATCTATTAATGTTTGGCTACGGGCGTTAATGAATGTCGGCTCCGTACCTCTGTTTAAGATTGTTAGATCTTTCTTAATTATATATTCATAAAGAGACTTACCTCGGGCGTTGATATCCTTGCTGCCCCAGCTCAAGTGGTGTGAGTTTGAGTCGCAACCCAATATCAGCTCCACTCTCTGGTTGAGGCAGTGATCCACTAGTACCTCCATCTCTTTAGTCGGTGGTAGGGTGGCTGCATCCGAAGGTAAGTACACCGATGCGAGTACCAACGCCGTATATTTGCCTCTTCCATCTGGACATTCCACTTTAACCGCAGTAAGGTCTGAGGTGCAGAATTGTGCCATCTGAGAGACTCTGTATTTCCTTGGGACGTAAACAGCTGTCCTAGGTTGTTGATTGCTTGGTAGGCTGAAAATTTGACCCGTTAGACTACTGAAACCAGTAATTTTGGTCTTTATTATCCAGGGCTCCTGGATCAAAGCTATTGCATCCTCCAATACATCAAGGTGGCGACATAGTGTTGCCGTTGCCGCCTTTTTGTGTTGGAGGTTGCATTGTATGATATTTACCTTTTCTACAACGTCCTTGCCCATGAGTAGGTTGCCTGGAGTTGGGTTCACTTTAGAGGTCCATCTGCTCCTCCGCTAGGGGAGAGACGACCTCGCTGTATTCGGGTGCCTCCTCCGCCAGGTCATCGAATGCTTCGACGTCCTTTTCGGGACCCATGGTGGCCTTGGGGTCAATATCCACTCTAGGTGGCTCGACTACCAAGGACCTCGGGTCTTCAGAGGTACCCCCTGCTTCCTTTCTCGTTACCCGGATAGTCAATGAGGTGAACGCATAGCTCATCCTCATCGACTTCTTCTTGAGGACAGCCATATCCTCGTCTCTGATTCCAAAGACGAAGAGGTGTCCTTCTGGGTTCACCTTCACCTCATGATGGAAAGTGCACCACCTTGCCACCGTCAGATCAGGGTTCTGCACCCTAAGCCGACCAAGCACCCTCTCTTTTTCACCGGATGTCGTCTTGTGGACGTCCTCCGGGATCCAGAGCGAGGCCTTGGTCAGCTTAGGGAGCCTATCCACACTAACGACCGCCAGTGATGCCTCCTCCCACGGCTTGAGGTTTTTTGTGGCTTTTTTCAGCCACTCTAGCGTCCCGTCGTCATCGCAGACCACTCTGATGATTTCACCGGAGTATGTCCACGACTTAAACGTGGGCGCTTTGCTATTGCTGCTGGAGGCGGAGAAGATGATCTTGTCCAGTTCCTCTAGCAGTTGATTTTTGATGATTCTTTCCCGTTCTGCGGTAACCTTACCTTACGGGTTGGTCTCATCTATGATAGCAACCTTGAGGTGTCTCAAGGCGGCATCCGCAAAGGTTTTGGAAGGCGCGGCGACATTTCTGTCGCTGCGCGGCTTCTTCAGCCTTCTTGGAGTCCCCTCCGTGGAGGTGCTTAAGTGAGGGCGCTTTCCTGCAGGGGCAGCCGGTTCCATGCCTTTATTCAAAGCGGAGCTCTTGGCGCCGGCCGCAGGAAGTGCCTTTGCTGTTGGAGGTGGAGTGGGGGAAGAGGGGGGTGCATTTGTAGTTGCTGCCACCCCTGATTCCTTCGCTCTCTTCCTCCTTTTGGCTTCGGCGCCGCAAATGCGCTTTCGCCTAGGCCTTTGTGTTGCATCACGAGGTGATCTTCCATGTCCAGCCTCATTCTGTGCAGTATTTTGGGGTGGACATTTCTGTTCATCCCCAGCTACTGCTTTTGATTGAGGTGAGCACTTCTGTCCAGCCTCGAGATTTGTTTTTTGAGTTTTTATTTTTTTCATGTGTGTTCCCACGAGTAGCAAGGGAAGGTTTGGTCACCTCTGGCAGAGCCCCGCATTACCAGAGGAAGGCTAATTACAATGGGGTTCCGCCCGGTTCCCCAAGGGGATCGTTCGTGACCGCATATCACCCTGCGGCCATTCAGCTGTCAGCACGATTCCTTACACCTTAGCTTGGGTAGGCTGGTCCGCGGTGGCATGTTTCGCAAAGGCTTTTGGGGAGGTTTAGCTCCCCTCACCCTACTTATTTCTGCCACTGACCAAGGGACCCAGTCAGGACTCAGTCCCTTGGCCGTTCCCCTATCCGCCACCTGGGGACGCGCCCGATAGATAGCCCAATCCACGGGATATTGAAAATTATTTATTTTGAATGGTTCCTTTGAAATTTTTAGTAGATTATTATTTTAGTTGGGAAATATATAAACATACAGCTTTTGGATGTCAAATTGAAAGATTATGATGCTGGCTTAGTGTGACGAGCATTGCAAAGTTCACTTGATCCGACACTACTTGATCATTGTCCTGACGCCTTAGGCTCGTATCAAAAATAACCAGTGTATACACCTGTTAATATAAGCTAGTTACATACATTATATATCTGAATTTGAAACTATACCAGATCATTTACTCCATCCAATTTTGGCAGTACTATAAATCATGGCTTCCCAAATTGGGTCCGCGGAGCCTAGAGGTTCCGAAGAACAGTCATCAGGTCTCTGCCAAAATTATCTATTATTAGCTATTATAAATACCACGGTGATAAATATGCTTGAAGGGTAGGTTTATAAATAATACAAAATAGAATATAAATAAAGCGAAAATAAAATTTGATTTTAACAATATTTACTATTAGCTATGTTCGCGGGTCACAATCCGAACCGATTCTGAATCAGTCTGGAATTAACTGTACATTGTCTAGAGCGCATGCTTAGTTCCCAACCAGCAAATAGTTCCAAGTATACCGCGAACGATCTTAGGTCTTAGAGAACCACAGACCACCCTGTGTGATTACCTTTCAGGACTTGAAGAAAACAAAACACCACACTTCTGACAGCTAACTGTAACTTTTTTCGCCATTCCCTTCACTGTGATTCCCTTTGTCCCTTTTCTTTGTGTTGTATACAGATTTTAATTTTTAAAGAAAATATTTATTAAAAATGTGCGAAGCAGAAAGAGGTAAATAATTGAATATATGTGTAATTTATTGTTATTTTAACAACAAACACAACAAAGCAAACAATAAACGTGGTCTATGCAATAAACAAGTGAAACAACTAAAATAAGATAAAATGTACTAAAATAAAACCACATGAATGAAACAACTAACATATCGATCATTTGCGCATGAGCGGCCGAACTGAACTTTCAGTCCTTACCAAAATCAGAGAACTGCTAGGACTGATTACGAATCAATAATTTACTGAATCACTGTGACCCGCGAACACAGAACTATTACTAAAAATTCAGAACTGAGCAAACCGCGAACGACAATTTTGAAAATGCGCATGCGATCAGTCCCTGAATTAGTTCGTAATCAGACCCGCGAACAAAGCTATTATAATCTATTCTCCACACTATCTCTACTAATCTATACTTACTATAAAGAGGAAATGTTTGTATTTTGGTATGTAATGAACACTTGAAAAATACCGGACCGATTTTAAACATTATTTTGTGGTTGGAAAGCTACATTATCAATAATTAACATATTTATTATAAGACAATTTATTGATTGATTGTCCCATCCAAAATTTGAAAATTACACATTTTTGAGCTCTGTATTTTCAACGGATCATAGTACGACCCCTCTTGCTATTTAAAAAATTTGAGGGGGTAGCTATTAAGTGTGGGGTAAGGGGTGACAATTTTTTGTATGTTATAAAACACCTTGATTAAATAAAAATTGATGGGTTTTTCTTTATTGTTACTCTATTAGGGACGAACTTCTGGAACACTATGTATGCTTTCGACAACATATATGTGAAAACATGGTCTAGGATTGTACACATTATGTTTAACACCTTTATCAACTTTTTAATAATGCTATTTTTATCTATTCCATTTAATAGGTGTTGGATAATGGAGAGAGTTGCAAAGGAATTATTAATGGTGAAATCATTGTCTATTCTTTATGGTGTTTTTTTTAAATTTCATTTTATGGTAGTAGGCAAACCACCCTCAATATTTTCACTGACTGGTACTTCTGTTAACCTCTGAAACCAGCAGTGGACCATACTTGGTAGAACAAACTTTCTTTTTTTTTAAATTTTTGTTGATACATGATAGTGTCATCAATGCTTGTATTATAAGTCAGGTATTCTGATGATACTTTTTTAAATAAGTTTAATACAGTTTTCGATTTTCATGTGTAACAAATTCACAGTGCTACCTGTTATTTTGGTTTTAGAATAATAACCGTTATTAACGATTATTATCCAAATATTTCAATAACTATAGAAAATACCAAACGTTATCGTTGATGTAACATAAGATTGATATTTTAGTTATTTTGAAAGACCGATATATTATCCGGCAATAATGATTTTAGTGTCACAGACATCTACAGTAACCCAGTAATTTAGCTAAAAACTAGTCTTTTGGGTAAATACCGTTCAATAGTAAAATACTAATGGGTACCATTTGATGGATAATACATTGGATATTAAAATTAAATATAGGTTAAAGAGAAATAAAAAACCAGAACTAAAAAGTGAAAATTATTCTTGATTTAAGAATAAAATGTCATTATTGTGAAAGCGAGGGGTGCCTTGTACTTACTACATTAATACACTAATCTGCATTTCGGAATAGAACTAATAAGAAATTATAACAATTGATATCGAGCACCCCACGCTATTACCACAATTACGTAGGTACATCAATTTTTTCGTTTATAATTTTATTCCTGGATTAGAAATTATTTCTCACTTTTTAGTTCGATTAGGTAGGTACCTATATAAAGCGTGTTTCTAAGTATTTCTTCAACTAAAGTAGAGAAAGTAAAGTAAAGAAAATTTCCACTTTGTATGTAGTCCTATAAAAATATGGGTAGGTATAATAAACTGATATGAAATCTGAGTAATCTTCTAAATCAGGGATTTTTTTTAATGGAACACCCTATATTGTACTATCTACTAAGTATATCGTACAATCATTGGTCCTGGACGAGTGTAAAAAATTTCGAACTAATGTGACCGCTTAAAGAGGTTTTCTGTATCTGTAAGAATTTGGAGGGTGGGTGACCCCCACAGCACTTAGGCCACAATTGACCCATTGAGCATCCTTCTGAGGTTCAGACTTCCTTCTGGCTCGTCATCCAGCCTACTTATTTGAAGTAGGCGATAACGTCGCCGGAAGTAAGCTCCCTCATGCTGGCTTGTGTTAGCCTATACTCGCCGAATACAGCAAACGTAAATTGAGAGAGTGTCGGACATTCACAAAGAATGTGTTCGACAGTCTCATCTTCCTGTTCAGAGTCTAAAGTGAAGAGTGAAGTGTCAGACAGACCCAGTCTGTAGATGTGTTTTCGTAGGTGGCAGTGACCGGTCAGAATATCCGTGGCTGTCCGAAGGTTCTGTCTGTTCATAGTCACGTACTTTTTGGCTACTTTGCTGACAGGATACTGAAGCAGTTCCTTGGCAAGCCTGCAACCTTCTGCATCGGCCCATCTACCCTTAAACTTATCAAGGGAGTGTTCCTTTATTAGGTCAATCATAGCCGACGCCGACAGAAAGTGCCAGGTCCCACGAGTTTTCGGGATGCTGATTTCCTGGTTAGTGAGTCGGCAATGTGGTTACCTTTTCATTTACTGTGGCCCTTGATCCAGCCTAGAGTGACTTCGTTGTTGCTACAGGCTTCGATCAGGGACAGGTGACACTCCAGTACTAGGCCTGATGTGATACGTGGTCTGTTCAGGGCTAGTAGTGCTTGTCTACTATCCGTAAGGGTGTGAATTTTATTACCTGTGATGTTTCTTTTGGTAGTCTCTTTTGCGGCGATGTAGATAGCAGTGAGCTCTGTTTGAGCAACGCCGACATTACATCCCATTGCCCATTTGATGTTTAGATTCAGAGATCTGGAGTAAATTCCACATCCTGAGCCCATATTGTCTTAGAGCCATCCGTGAAGATGCGGAGTGCGCCTTCTTCTGATGTGTTATATTGTTATATGTTCATTACCGAGTGATTGTAACATCAATCTTGCTTTTTTAAAGCACAAGTTTGTTGTTGTTCGACTTCATATTTCTTTCAAAACCTTCATATGTGTAAGGTTGAATAGCGACTATCATGACCAGAAAAATCCAGAAATTGATAGTTTCAACTTTTCAAACTGCAGCTCGTAAGGTTTGCATTTTCAACGTTGTATTTGCGTTTATAAATCATATTTGTTGTTATATTTCTCACTATCTGTTTTACATTTTTAATGCTTCATCCATAAGATGCTGCCAACCTTTTATCAGAGAAAAAAAGTTGAGTTTTTGACAGTACAACCGCTGGTGGAATCTGCGGAAACTATATTTGTGGCTAGAGGCACAAACAAAAGCGAAATATTTTAGATCACTCACAACATCTTGATATTACCTCTTCCTTTCTCTATTCTTATCCCGTTCAATCTCACATTTCACTGGTTGGAGGAGCGAATTTGTCAGAAAAATTGCTTTCCGAGATTTCTCAATCGAGTGGTCGAACTGATCTGAGGCAAAGCCGTCAAAATCATCAAAATGCATGAAGAGTCTAATAAGAATCTGAGAAATCATTATGAATTAAGAGCACAGAGATAATAAACAGAGAGCTGTTGTCAGCGGTAGTGAATAAATTCTTCAGATTCTTGATCTAACATCTAAGCTGTGCATCCATATGATTCCTAGTATATGGATATCTAGTCTTGCCTTTCCGTGTATTACAAGGTGTAGAAAAGGAAGGTCTCGTTGCTCTCATTGCTGCTGTATGATTTCTTATAGCACGCGTGATGTCAGAACAGTTGTATATTGTTCAGTCACTCTTGGATCATCCTACCGAAGAAATGTATGTTTGTTAGAGAGGGCTTGAGCACCTTGTTGTGTAGCCAATAAAACATGTTAATTTTCAGTCACCATGTTTTCCAAAAGCTAGTGTGGTCTTCGTTCATTGGATCATTTTTATACATGCTGGTTCCAGGTAAGTTTTGTAGTCAACTTCAAAATACGAGTACTTAATTTCTAGAGGTCCTATTACTCCGTTTTTTCCCTAGACGAATGCTATTACTGTCGTTTTCTCAAGACTAATATTCAGTCCCCCCGATCTCATTCATGCTGTTACATCGTCTAGAGCCGTTTTAATTCTATGGCTAACTGTGGTATTTTATTTCTCCTGTGGTCTGATAGCTAAGTCATTACAATATTCTATGGTTCTTTGTTCGTAGCCTATCTACCACTAAATGCCACAATACTCAGTTACCATCCTCCAATGCCGCTATTCTTGAATTTGTGGGAATAGAAATTCAGAGGGGAAATGATCAAAAGTGGGCGCGGTTCCCTCAAATTTCAAAATGCCGTATTCTTGAAAAATTTCTATCGAAAAATGAAGGAAATTATCACTCCCTAGGGGAATTTTATTCTATTGGTAATGACTGAGAGAAAATGCCGAAATGATGTGAAAATATTTAGATTCAACCTCAAAACTTATCGTTGGCTTATTTTTTGTCAATATAAGGATATTTTATTCTTGGTTTTTGTAGACTTTTTAACTGTTTTTCGGTAAATAATGCATTATGGATGAATTCAACCAAGTTTTGCATTAGCATGATGCCATGATTTGATGATTTTGAGGAGGCTTTTGGGAATAAATGAATATTGGAAGAGATGTTCTTCCACAGACAAGTCCGTTTCAACTTTCTACTAGAAACTGTATACAAATTTTTAGATTAACAAAACCTCTTGTTAAGGATGCTATTGAAATATATGGAGGCTCCGACAAGAACATCATCCTTGACCATACAAACTAAGGTAAATATGGTGAAAGTTTGTTTTTGCTTTTGGTAGGATCACCTAAGCTCACACTATACTACAGCCATTGGTCATACATAGCATATTATACAATATGTGTGTATACCACAGTTATATTTCGCGTGAGCAAAAAATCCCAAAGTTTATTAAGTAGAAACTAACTCATTTTTTGATGGCCACAAAACCAAAAATGCCGCGAAGAAAAAAAGGTTAGGTTGGAGTTGAAAACATCTTATTTGGTTAAAATTTATAGCAAAAACAGCACAGTATACTTATACTGTCAAAATTCTCTACGTTTTGATTGGTAGTACAATTTTGAGAACCTAGACAACACTGTTTCCTTTTTCCCTCACTCATTTTTATTCCCTGATTTCAAGAATACTGCTTTTTGAAATCGAGTGAAATTTTGTGGGAATAAAAATGTCAACATTTCCGTGGGGAGTGAAAATTTCAGGATATCTCAAGAATAGCGACACTGCTGTCTGAATCGCCGGTGCATCCTCCACTATAGTTGTTTCCTCGAAGCCTACAGAAGTGTGGAGAGCTTCTACAATCTCTATGAAGAGCCCTACATTCACCTATTTGTTTTCAAGAAAATATTACACTCTCTCTAGGGGTTGGTCTAATGCTGTTTCTGTAGACTACCATGACTTGTAGGAGTTCAAGGATGAAGTGGGAAGATGTGAGTGTAATTTACTATATTTGCTATTGTTTGTTATTACATAAGGTTGTAATTTTGTGGAATGTTGATTTTATTCTTAACATTTAAGCAATTGAGTTGATACAAGTTTATTTTTCTTGTATTAGTAAACACTCATTTGAAAATACCTCTGTAAAATAAAGTGATACCGGCTTTGTAGCAGAATACTCTGCCCACCTCAATTTCTTCGCTACTATATCTTTCAACACTACCTACTGTTGAAATAATTCAGTGCGTATCCTACAAATACTCGGGGAATTGAAAAAAATATCATTTTCCTAATCTTGAAAATAAGAATCGTTGTTAGATAACAATTTTATCTCATAGTTATTTTTTAGATTTTTAGATAAGTTCATATGATATAAAAACATAATAACCCAGTCATCTTCAATATGTACGTTTTATAGTTCTTTAAATAAGTGGGTAAGTAAGTACACTTCACAAAAATTAGTGTTTCAAAGTCTTATGATATTTGCACCAAATATACTGAGACACAGACACGGAAATTATAATATCATATAAATCAAACAAAATTGATTGAATATTCAACATTAAGGTACTTGTAAATAATTGGGATATTGTCGATATTTTATAATACCGTGCTATTACGTAAAATTTGAACTAGTAGTATTTTTAATTTCTTAGATATTATAGATATTATCTTAATTAATAACAGCATAAACAATAAAAGGAATTAATTGATGGTATGGGTACACTATGTTCAACTGAAAAAGTTTGTATTTCTATTAACCAAAATTTATAAGCCCGTATTTTGTCTATTTATTAAGCTAACGTTAAATAATAAATATAGATTGGACTTTGACTAAAACCCCATTTCATGCCGTAAAAATAAAGTCGTCATACATTCAATATAAGATATTCATGTTGACTCTTTATCATATGAAATGCCTCATTATTATTCATATTCAGAGAGGAGTCAAGGATGGTACGCTGTATTATATATTATATTTTAGAACATTGAGTATAAAATATGGAAATAAATATTTTGGTGTACATCATCACGGCGATAGCAACTTTGCTCTATTTTTATTCGAAACGGAAGTATTCCTATTGGAAGGATAGAAACGTATACCACAAAGAACCTTTATTCTTTTACGGAAATCTCAAGCAAGTTATAAAACAGAAGGTGGCGAACGTTGAAGTTTTTCAAACTATTTACGATGAAATAAAGTCCCAAGGAAAAAAATTTGGTGGAATATATACATTTTTTTCGCCGGAGTTCCTACCCATAGATCTAGACTTGATCAAATCTATTATGCAAAATGACTTTGCCCATTTTCCCAACCATGGTACTTTTGTGGACGAGAAGAAGGATCCTTTGACAGGTAATCTTTTCAGTTTAGAAGACGAGAAATGGAGAAATCTTAGAGCGAAGTTGACTCCAACTTTTACATCAGGTAAATATTAAATCACGTTTTCGTTCATTATTGCTTTGATCTTCAATCAAATTTCTACAACATTTCTTATGGACTAGGTAATATTTGCGTCAGTCTCAAAGACATCATTGTAATGGAATGTTTGCCGTAATTTGGTCAAAAATTGTTCAAAACCCGATTGTTAAATGGATAAGGAGAATTTGGTTTGTGCCGATCTAGTTTGATTAATTTTCTACCAAAAATGACTTGACATTAATATTTCTCAAGTTATTGCTATTTAAACAATTGAAAGTATGCAATAGATCATTCCCACCTGAATTTGACAGGTCGACCATATTGGGCTGGGACCCCCGAACAGTTGGATTTTCACAAAACACACTGAAAATAACTAAAACAGCAAAATGAAACCACTTAAATATCAAAGGGCTTATACGGCAGCTGATTTGTTTTACTCGTTGCTATGTCTGTTTGTAAAGATCTATTTACTCGTTGCTAAGATGACATTGACATTTCTGAGCGCCATCTATCTGCATTTATCCGGCACGCGGCCACTTCAAACATGTACTCGGTAATCGAGTTCCATATACAGTGTGGAAACCACTTATGGAATAAAATTCTTTATGTCATTATTTTAGAAAATTATGAAAAATGCCCAGACACGTCAACTTTTGAATTGAGTTGTGCGTTGTTAACATGTGAACATAAATGTAAATGTACAGGGTGATTCACGCAAGTATGCCATAGTCGGTGTTTTTTTTAATGAAACACCCTGTATATTTGTATATTTTTAAAATCCAACAAACTAGATAATGTATGGTCAATTATGAATTATACAGGGTGAAATTTTTATTTTTACAGTTATTAAACATATACGTAAAATACCTGATGTATTTGATTTTAATACATTAAAATAAATGCTCAAAATGTTCTCCTATAGAACTCCTCCTTAACTTTGTTCAAAGTTTGAGGTGAAATATTCCGTATTTCTGTAGTATCCTGTCTTTGAGGTCTATATACAATGCTAGTTGGTTGTGTTGCATATACTTTGTTCTTGAGATAACCACACAGAAAAAAATCTAACGGCATAAGGTCTGGCGATCTAGCTGGCCACTCAATAGTACCTATTCGTCCAATCGATTTATTGGGGAAGATTTCATCTAAATAAGTTCTTACCATTAAAGCATAATGGGGTGTTGCCCCGTCTTGCTGGAACCAAACATTTTCATTCGGTACGCTAGGATCTATTGCGTTGGGACATAAGTTTTCCAACGCAGGAATAACTTCATTCCTAACCATATTATATATTTTTCAGCTGTCAAATTTTCATCTATAAATATAGGACCAATAATATGGTCGCCTATGATACCGGCCCAAACGTTCACCTTTTGAGGGTACTGAGTATGTGTCTCACGCATCCAATTAGAATTCTCTGCTGACCAATATCTACAGTTCTGTCGGTTTACCTCTTCATTCAATGTGAATGTTGATTCGTCAGAAAAAAGAATGGTACCAAAAGCTATCTCATTTCTGTTAGGCTTATTCATCAATCTTTCGCAGAAATCCATTCTACGATCTGGATCGTCTTCTGTTAACTCCTGAACAAAAGTTAATTTGTAGGGATGAAGTTTTTCTTTATGTAGACATATTAGGACAGTTGTATGACTAACATTATTTTCACGGGCAATTTGACGTGTACTTGGAGTTGGATTCTCTTCGACACTTAACAAAATATCCACTTTCACATAATCTTCAACGAAGTGTGATTTTCTTTTCAATGGTTTGACATGTCCAAGCTCTCTGAATTGTACATGAATTTTAGACACAGTACTTTGTGAAATATTAGGCAATTCGGGATACCTGTGATTAAATAAGTTTGTCACTTCAACTTGACTTCTGCAGTTATCCCCGTACCCGATCATCATTAAAATCTCAATTCGGTGAGTCTCAGTTGATTATTTCATTGATATGTCGACAAGGAAAGAGTGTTTGACAAAGATTTTACTTTTTCAGTATAAACTGTCAACACATCAACAACTGACAGAATAGAAAACAATCCACATTATTTACCGATTTGAAACAATCCACATTATCTACCGATTTTGTCTAATTATTGTCGTTTTTAGGCAATTTTCGGGTTTTTATGATAAAATTCATGGGCGTAGCAGGTTTTGTTTAATATACTTACAAATATGTCTAATAATTAGTTAGTTTAGATTTTTGATAGGGGCGACGACCCAGCACTGTAGTGGAACGCATTTGATGCGATAATCACAATCAAGCAAGATCGGACATGGTTAGTACTTGGATGGGTGACCATGCCAGGGAAAACCATCGTATAGGGCCCGTACAGCCTGCAGCGGACTAGCATATCACAGCTCGCAGGTATTTTACCAATGAGCACGAGGTATAATGTAGATATGCCGTCTTTCGGAGGAGACGTAAAACCGAGGTCCCGAGTCCATGGATATTGGGCTTGTTAAAGAACGCTACCACTGGTTGGAACACTACTTGGTTCGCCAAAATTTCTGGTTAGGGGTAGAGTGCTTCCGGCGTCGGTGATTCGCATCAGTCGCATAAATAGACCGACGTTAAATAACAGAATAAAAAAATAAAAAAAAGATTTTTGATAAATCCATATTTATTTAATTTAAAAAAGTGCCAATATTTCAAGTGTAATAAGTTATTAATTTTAAAATTCCACCCTGTATAATTCATAATTGACCATACATGATTCAGTTTGTTGGAATCGGTTTATTAAGAGGGTTTCAAAAATATGCAAATATACAGGATGTTTCATTAAAAAAAACAACACTGACTATGGCATACTTGCGTGAATCACCCTGTACATTTAAATTTATGTTTACATAACGCACAACTCAATTCAAAAGTTGACGTGTCTCGGCATTTTTTATAATTTTCTAAAATAATGACATAAAGAACTTTATTCCATAAGTGGGTTCCACACTGTATAAATGTATTGTATTATTGCGAAATATCAAAATCTAAACCTAAACGATCTATTGAGTTTTTTCTCTACTTTAGTCTCAGAGACTCAGCTTATTCAGTCCAGATTCTTGGAGAAAATTAACAACATCTGCAGACTTTAATTTAAGCTGATGCTTTTTACAGGAGCGAAGAGTATATGCTTCTTGCTTTACTAGTCTTCCTTCACTAGTCCTACTTTGGCATAGTCCTTATTTTGCTCTCACCTGGTTGTAGTTTCTTGGGAATATGTTTGATTGTGCTAGTTTCACTGGATCTTTCCAATACTAAGATATTTTTATATTTTGTATTGGTGCTAATACCTCGAAAGGGTTCCAGATATACTTTGCAGTTTCTTCTTTTCGGTGACATAATCGTCTGTCAATCTTTCTAGTTTTGGGTAACGGCTTAAGGGGCATCTACCAAATTCGACCTTGCACAATTATGCTTTGTATATTTTTTTGTTTCCCTACGTCCTCACGTTTAAGTTCACATAACGAAAATTTTATTAGAAATATGAAAGCTCCGCAACATGTAGGTAGCCAAGCGGTTTGGTTCACGTACTACTCTATAAGCTTCGTCAGTACTGAACTGGGAGACCGCCGAGACCGGCGAGCGTTGAACGGCACGCGACTACCGAAGCAGAGAGACAATGTCAGTCATAGAAGGATAGAAAAGCGAGCGATGGATTTTTATCCGATACTTTAGTGGTAGCAACCGAATTTCAATAAGGAATTGTACGGTCATAAGTAATTTGAGGATTCTGAGATTTTTATATAGTATTTATAGAGCTTCAAATTAGACTTCTTATCAATTAGTTTTTCCATTTAATCCATATTTAATTCTTTACAAGGGCTCAAACTTTGCTTAATATGTGTAATTACCTCATGATTCGTAATTTTTTTCAACAAAATTTGGTTAGCATTTCAAAGTTTTTATTCGATGGTAACTCTTAGTTCAACATTAATCTACATGATATATTTTTTTCTTAATTTTCAATACATCCATTAGCTCAAAATTCTTCGCCAAAAATATTTCGATATTTTCTCAAATCGCTGCCGATAGATTTCCCTTAACTCACAGTGCGCTGTTAACATACCTACTTTTGCTTCAACAGTTTTTCTATGTTTGCAATCATTCGACTTTCCAGTAGCACCCAAGTAAACTTCTACTTCTATTTACATCTATTAATGCATGTTGAAAATTGATTAGGTAAAATGAAAATGATGTTCCAAACCATGCTGGATTGCACTAGAGGTCTGGAAGAGTTGTTGGAAAAATCTGCACGTAGCCAAGAACCAGTTGATATTAAAGAATTGCTAGCCTGCTTCACAACCGATGTCATTGGATCGGTAGCGTTCGGCATCGAGATGAATTGTATGAAGAATCCCGATTCGGATTTCAGGAAATTCGGTAAAAAGATATTCACGGCTTCAATGAAGACAAGAATCAAGTTTGCCTTGGTAAATTTACTACCAAAATGGTTATCCAGAATGCTGAATATAAAAATTTTCGAAAAGGATACTGAAGCTTTTTACATGAATCTCGTAAAAGACACCATTGCCTACAGGGAAAAAAATAACGTTTATCGAAAAGATTTCATGCAACTACTTATACAGCTGAAAAATATCGGAAAAGTCGATGATAATGATGAGAATGTTACTTTGAATCCCAAAAATACAGAAAACCAGCAAGGGTTCACTATAAACGAAATAGCAGCGCAGGCTTTTGTTTTTTATATCGCTGGTTTTGAAACTTCATCTACCGCGATGACTTTTGCATTATTAGAATTGTCTCAACGACAAGATATTCAAAATAAAATTAGAGATGAAATAAATGAAGTACTTTCAAGGCACAATAATCAAATTACCTACGATTCTATCATGGAAATGACGTACTTAGATAAAGTGCTGCTAGGTAAGTAAGACTTTAACCTATAACTATTGTCATTTTAAAGATAGATATACCTTGATGGGGTGACCAAAAAGGAAAACTTTTTTTTCGAGTTCAACGTAAAAGGTTATTGTTGAATAACAATTTCCCTTTTTTAAAAACCTTATGAAATGGAATGGAATAAATGTTGTACAGAACGTGGTTCATATTTCAAGCAATTTTATGTGTACACCGAGATGGCCTTACTTATATCTAACTTGTCGTTAAGAAAGGATTTGTTTCAAGTTCGGAAAGTAATATTGTTGATGAATAAAAACATATTCATTGTCATCAATAAAATGAGTTATCCATCGAAAATTACATTTATTCTTGTGAAAATTTATCATATTTGTCTCAAACCACATTTATTGAGGTATAATGACAAAATAGTTATATTAATCTTCGAAAGCATTTAAATAATTAAATAAAGTAGTTTTCCAATAACAAATACTTATTTTGCAAGCTAACTTTATTGTTTTATTATGAAAAAATTACTTTATGGCAGAATGACATTTCTTTATCATAAAAAAAGTATATTGTCTGGGTTAACGATATGTTTTTTATTCCTAAAAAATGTATCTTCCCAGCAAATTATATTTTTTTGTTGGAAACAAATGTTCCTTCTTCAAGAAAACTATTAATTTTTACTAAAATTCAACATATTCATCATAACCGAACCATAATTTTCATTTTATAGCGTAAAAATATATTTACCTAAAAAACCGAATTATTTATGGTATTGTTTTTTGTTTATGGAAGTTACCTACATGCACTATTCAATACACTGAGCTTTTGAAATGTTTCTAAATATTCAGAAATATATTAAAAAGTTCACGGTGTATTAATCAGTATGGGTTACTTCCACACAGTTCTCTAAATAATTAGGTTGTTTAGGAAAATATATTTTTCACAAATATTTGTCTAAGTCGATTCCAGACTATGTCGAACAACAAAGTTGACTTTCGTTTTGTATGTGTGGACTAGTCGATCGAATTGGTCGATGGTTAGTCTGGACACGGATTAAAATTACAGTATTTTTATGACAAACCTGTTTAAATCCAATAAAAATTAATGGTCTCAATTTATGCATAAAACTGTTTAGTAGGAAAGCAGGATAGGAATAAAAAACTTGCTGCTGAATATTTTGATCTATTAAAAAGAAAACTAAGTATACATTTTTAAAATAGATACCATTCATTTATAAAATAGAAACCATACATTGTTGAAATTAAACATACCTACATGATCTAAAACATAACCAACAATGGTATCCACAAGATAGCCTTGTCTATCATTAAGTGTGATCATTAATGCTTTCCCCATAGTAGTTTTTTGGAGTTTTTGGAGTAGATCTGACAGGTTTAATTAGATAAGAATACCGATTCATGTTAAAAAAAAATAAGTTGAAAAAAAAGGAAATGATAGTTGTGGAGACTGCCGACACAATAGAAACACAACTGAACTCTCTTAAAAAATTGATTGGTACGTTTTTGATGCTCGGTGTCGGTTAGGAGTTGACCAGCTCGTGAATTTTGACCCTATCAAAAATCACGTAATGCGGCTATAGGACAAGCAATAGGTGAATTTTTTTGGCA
>CAJUYI010002652.1:10163-39514 GCA_910591695.1 Galerucella pusilla | reverse complement strand
ATATGATAGGTATATTTAGTAATATTATTTAAATAAACTGCAACCATAAGTACCAGTATAAAATCCTAAGTGTTTAATTGATATTAAAATTTGGGAATGTACATAGGTGGAAGAAATTAATTTTCTTTGAAAAAATTTTACCTTTAATAATAATAATAATAATAATAATAATTGACTTTATTATTTTCAAAATATAAATGTTTTACAATAGAATAAAATGTAAAAACAGATTCACTAATTGAAAATAAAAGGCGAAGTTCAGCTTTTATGAGGCATTAGGCACCATAAAAGTTGCTCTACCACTTAACCTTAAGGAGTGTACATGCTTAAATTGATAAAGAAAATAATAAAAAAAAAATAAAAAAAAAATACAAAAATACAAAAATTCAAAAATTCTAAAGTTGGTATCTAGACTGGGTTTAGGATTCATAGCTTGAAACGTTTTTAATTTTTAAAATAAAGTAATCAACAGAGTGTTCAGATTTGAGTAGTGAAAAGATATTTAGCAAAATATACTTTAAACTTATTAATTTTATAACTTTTAAGATCTGTAGGAAGTCCGTTATAGACATGGCTAATTTGATATCTGAAAGAGGATCTGAAAAGTTCTAGCCTGAAGAATGGAACTGTGATTAAACCTCTATTTCTAATGTTAAGATTGTGTATATCTGTCCTATATGTTATTTTTCGATGTAAGTAAGATGGCTTTCTTGTAAGTACTATTTTATGATAGAGACACGCTGAATGTAATATCCTTCTATTATTCATGTTTAACCACTCAATTTCTTCAAGTTTATTTGAGACGCTACGGCGTTTTCGAATACCAAATATCAATCTAAGACAACAGTTCTGCATTTTCTGAATTTTCCTTTTATATTCAACAGTTAAACATGGACCATATAGAGCGTCAGCATAGTTAAACACCGATAAAATCAAAGCCTCACATAATGTTTTTTTTACGCCAAATGATAAAAAATGTCTGATGCCAAAAACTGTTTTCAAAGACATGTATGCTTTTTGAAGTACCGCGTTAATATGCTTTTCAAACCTCAAATCAGTGTCCAGAATCACACCTAAATTTTTAGCTTCCGAGACCATAGCTAGTTTTTCATTATTTATCTTAACATCAATCTCACTGGAAATCTTTTGCCAACATTTCCTTTCCATTATCACATTCGAAAGTTGTAGGTATCTATTCTTAAACTATACCTACAACGGTAATTTTTCTTTTTTCTCTTATTTTTTTTTTGGGTTTCAAACCTCAATAATGTTTTATATTTTTTTATTTCGACGTTTCGGTAGCGTTCCAGCTACCATTGTCAAGATAAATTAGTAATTAAATAACTTTTGGTCCCTATCTGACACAACGAAATAAAAAAAATATAAAAACATTAGTGTGGTTTGATTCCCAAAAAAATAAGAGAAAAAAAGAATAAGTAGGTAATGCCACAAGGAACGTACAGAAGATATTTAGTAATTTTTCTAATGAAAACGGTTACTGTGATATTTGGAATTGTAAAGGAAAAATAAGTAATGTAGACAAAGAACTAATATGAGAGGTGGACAAATTCAAATAGTTTACTGAACCAATTAGATTACGAGCATAGAGAAACGGGAGAAAAATCTAAAGTTCTGAACAATTCAATTGAATGAATCTTCTAAACATAATAATTTAATGTACTGTACCGGTTGCATTTTTATCAGTGTAAATATACGTAAATGGAACAGATATATTTAACGAGGCAACCCTCATTTCTTTAGAACTCAATTACGTGGTAGATAAATCTAAAAATAAAATGTAGATTTTTGGCAAATTACTGATAAAATTTTGAGTTTGGCAACGTTGCTTTAAATAATTTGCTGTCAATTTAAGCTAATTCACAATTTATTTCCAGTAATTTGATCCGGACACCGTATTGGTTAATAGTTTTATTTGGATGGGATTCATCAAAAATAATATTAAAAGAACCCAATAATAAAAGACGGAAAATCAAAGAAAGTGCTTTAATACAACTAAATGCAGATAAATGTGTAGCTAGTATATCAGCCGATTGTAGTCAAATTTGGTTACCAATGTTAGAAAGAGAAATTTCCAATAATCAATTACCTGCGTTATCAGGATAGCATCATAAGTTTTTATCCAGGGTTTCTTATGATTTATAATTTGAATAGTTGTTAATCGATACACATTTCAATACACAAAATCACAAAACTGAGTATACATATTTCAAAAACTTAAATATTCATACGCAAAAAAACTATTAAACATTTCCAATATAAGCGAAAGAAACGCGCTATCCCAATAAAAACCGTTCCTGGAACGTGCACTTCACTGGATTTCCATTTCTAGTAGACTATCATATCGTTGGAATGTCATAAAATGAAATGTTTCATTTCACATTTTGCCACAGATATGATCTACTATGAATGGACCTTAATAAAAATTTGATAACAAAATTTTGCAGTCTTAAACTTCAAAATAATTTTTGATTGTCTAGTTGTCAAATTTTTTCTGTTGTGTCAGTTAAGGATAAAAAAATTAATTTCTACTTATTTTTTCTTGACAACGGTAGCTGGAACGCTACCGAAACGTTGAAATAAATAATTCAAAAATATTGTGGTTTAATTTCCCAAGAAATTAAAAAAAGAATGAATAATATACCACAAGGAACATACAGAAGATATAAAAGTATAATGTTGTATACTCAAAGAATAAATATGTGATAAATATGACAAATTCGATATATTATAGACTCATGTGACATTACCTTTAGAGATGACATCTGGTAAAATACTCGATGAACTACAATTGAAATATGGAGTGAGTAGGAAATTCAAAAAATGAATGATTTCGTTTCAGACCGTTTGAACAAAATAACAGACGAATATTACTTTTTATTAAACGAATGTCCACAAATTCTTATGTAGAATGTGACATGCATATAGGTTTTCGAAGTGCTTACAGTAAAATAATTAGGGTTAATGTGATTCAATCCAATGTTAATACTACATTTGTATATGCAGGTTATAATCTGTGTGTCTAACTTATTCTCTTACATAACTAGTTTATATTATATGATTCTTCCATCATTAATAAGGTGTGAATTAAGAAATCGATATTCAAAAGTTCCGCCATTGCCAAATTGTGCAGCCTTAAGAATCTTTGAAAAATTTTTCCAGTTTTCGCTCCTAAGTATCCTTTCCATAATTCAACTTTTGATACCATTATGATTACTTAAATAGCATTCGTGTTATTTACAAAAAAACTAAGGTGCGTTTAGTGTGACCAGGCCTTAAGATTGCTAGAAAAAAAGGTATGAGATATAAAAAAAATCAAACTATGTGCATAAATATAAACTTTTTATTTAAATATAAACATATGATAATCACTATAATATATACTTTTTTCAATATAATATATGAAATAACCAAAACATAAACTGGCTTTTTGGAATATACCGGGCTGGTAAGTCCACAAATACAAACACTTTTTTCTTAAAAATAAACCTTTTTGGAATTCGATAAATTTTTTATAAAACTATAAAAAAATATTTACAAAATTTAAGATAATAATAAGATAGTACGTATAAAAAAGTAAATAAAAAAATTTATTTTCAAGTGTGAACAATGGAATACACCAGCTCCGGTAAACAAATAATTTACATCATGATATGAATTTATAATATAAAAAAATGAGCATTAAAAAGACTCAAAGTAATTCGTTGAGATTAGCTATAGATTTCTTTAACAGATCATGTTGACTACGAGCATGCTTGATTTCTAGTTCTGCCAATTCGATAAGACTGAAAATAAAAAAATTGTTAGTCTATTTGTATGTGCGGGAGAGTAATAAAACCTAATTTCTAATGCAAAACTTAGTACGATCATTTTAAAGATCATTAAATAATAATCTATATATTTTCTAAGCTTTTCATAAAAGTACCCGAGCTAATAAAAGTTTTGGGTCTTATATTGGTCTTTTATAACCATAAGCTGTACAGAACAATAGAAAAAGGTTTGGACATGCCAAAAGTCTTGTGTATCAAATATTACATAGCCGTATCATAGGAATATTTTCAATAAGTGCCAACAAAGGATTGAAATTTTGTTTCATTTTAATTCCAAGAATCTCTTACAGGAATTTAATTATATAAGTAGATAAAGGTTAGGTTAGGTTGTTTAAAAGTTTATACCGGGGCGACGACCAAGCACTGTAGTGGAACGCGTTTGATGCGATAATTACAGTCAAGCAAGGTCGGACATGGTTAGTACTTGGATGGGTTACCATGACAGGGAAAACCATCGTATAGGGCCCGTACAGCCCTGCCGTCTTTCGGAGGAGACGTAAACCGAGCTCCCGAGTCCATGGATGTTCTACCACTGGTTGGAACACTAGTGGGTTCGCCAAAATTTCCGGTTAGTGCTCCCGGCGTCAGTGATTAGCCTTAGTCGCAGATATAGACCGACGTTAAATAACACAATGTTCTTAAAATTTAAAATACCTTGCCGAAAAATAGAACATTTTAGAAAAAATTGCACTTTTTTACCTTCAGCTATTTAGAAGTTATAAGTAGGTTAATTAGGTGGAAATATAAGCGTACACCCGCAGGCCAACAATTATTTTGCAACTAGCAACCGTTGCACAACGGTCGCGCAATCAGTCGCAAAATTTGGTATTCTGTAAAAGCGGATTTACACCAAACCGACAAAACAGCAACTCGAGTTGGAAAAAAAACAAAACCGCAACTTTTTGCAGATTTTTTGAAGATTTCTCGGCAACTCAACTGTTTTGTTTTTCGTTTCCCGATCGATGTCGGTAAATTCAAAGAGTTGCTGCGTTTATTGCAACTCAGTCTGTTTGGTGTAAACGGGTGTGTTATCTACTTGAGTCCAAGTTGCGGCGAGCTGTTTGCTTATGTCATTAGAATTGAACTAAACAAAACTGCAACTGTTTCTCTGAATAACGACAGAAAACAAAAACTCGACAGCAACTAATTTTTGTCTATTTAGTGTGAACAGTTTTATCGTTAAAAACAGTTTTTTTGTTTTTTAAAACAGCAACTCAACTAGTCGGTTTGGTGTAAAACCGCCGTAAGGTAGTCGCGTCGCAATTGCTGGTTGCTGTCAAGATGCACTTTAACGTCATAAAACTAGCGCCACTTGCAATCGGGTAGCAATCAACGTAACCTCAATTGTCTGTAAAATCAGCTGATGAACAAAAACAAATGTAAAAAATATTAAATATGCATGAAAAACCAAAGAAGCCTACGAAACAGTGCCTTACATAACTAAAAGCAGTTGAAAATAGATTTCCAAATACTTTTTTAGATGATTTGTTCAAAAAAAAAAACAATATACTTCTAGGTATTTTTTGAGATGTGATATAGGTAGGAGCAAAATCTCAACGTTCAATCCTTGAATATTTACATAATAAAAATCACATAATGGTGAAATGTGGGTAAATATATAGGAGAGTTTAAGTCCTAGAATAATGAAAAAAAGATTTCAAGTCAATTTATTTTTTCATTTATGTATTCAAGAACAAACATGTTAGAAACATTATTTGATAGATATTTTATTCTTAAAGGGCATATAAATCACACCATCATAGCCTAATCAAAAATTAACTCTTAGTGATTGTTTATGTTAACATAATAAAGATAAGAGTGTAGGAACCTAGCTATCTATTGCATCTGCCTTTAGAAAGAATTTTTATTTTCTCTTATTTTTAAATAGTGCATTAGGTACCTAGTGAATACATCAGTTTTGAATTATTGTATCTTTTGTGGTTGTACTCCTTTATTAATTGGGTGAGTAAAATAATTTGAGAATGGGTACTGCTACCATTAATTGTTTTTGACGTACATACAGAAAATGGGAGAACACAGAGTTTTCAATAGCCAGTTGGAAGAGTTGATTGAATAGCAATCACAATTATAGTAGTTGTAAATAAATAATAATAACTATTATCTCTTTCATTACTAAGTACAAATAAAAACTAACTTTTCTGAGGGTAGTAAAATTACTATTTGTTCAAATAAAACATGTTTATCATTCACAAAATGTTATAATTTATTGCTTACCTTCTATTTCTATTGAGAAAACTTGATTTAATTATCAAGCAAATCAACTAGAACTACTAAAATTGTGATTGCTATTCAACAGTTGCAATCGCGTTGTAATTGCTAAAAAATTGCTTACAGAATACGTATTTTTCACATGAACAACTGAAAAATGCACTTTTTTAGTTGACCAATTACTCACTAGAGGCAGTTAACAAACAAATTGCGCAATTATCGGCAGTCGCAAGTTACAGAATAGGCCTGCCGATATATTTATTATATTTATGCAAATGTTATTTCATACGAAAATACTCGAGCTATAACTGTATAAATACCTATAATTCAACTGTCTACTAAGGGAAGTGATACACATATGGATTAAGAATGCTTTATTTTTTTAATTTTAATAATTTTAATACTGTATTTTCCTAAGAAATTTTTACAGTAGTATGAATACATGATGGTATAGTTCGACATGAATTGGGACAATCTATAACTTTTTTTGTTGTTGTAATTTTTGATACGTTCGGAGATAATCGCGGAATACTTCAAAATGGGACAGTATTCCGCTTTTACTGAAATGATGGTATATTTCAAGAATCCAGGCATATAGTTGGAGATTTTTGTGAGAGGAAGTTAACAAGATATTTTTGTTACTTTTAAAAATGCCTTTTTTCAAAGTTTAGCTTTGCAAGAAGTTTTTGATGAAATACCTAATATTAAATTATTCAACAGCTTACCTTTTTCTAAAAGCGTGAAGTCTTCTAGTTTTAAAATCGAGTAATTCTTCTTTAGCTTGTGCAGATATTGATTCGAATTGTTCACATGCAACCGACTGGGCTTGTTCTGCCTATAAAATTATAAACATTCAAAATTGAAAATAATGCTAAAAAAATATGGCATGACAAGACCGTTATATTAACTTGTAGATTCGTGTATACAATTAAGAACAAGTGGAAGTATAGATCATTTGGTTTTACTTTATCCCATACATTTTTTATATTGTCTGCAACAAACAAAACTGTGACTGTTTAATTGATCTGTTGCTCTTGTCTTACGTTGGAATCACATAACTACTCTGCTGATTGCTTTTTTCGTCGTTCCACATTTTAATTTAAGTCAGATACACTTTTTTTTTCCCCCTTCGGAGCCGTCCTTTCGCCGGTACCACCTCAGCCTCCTGGGCTTATTGTGGATACTCCTAGTGTTCTGACTACAACCTATTCAGCCAATCCGTTCCCTGTATTAGCTCATACAGGTTCTTAGCTGGTTGATTGTAGAAGTCTTCTGGAGTCATTTGGGTTCTATCATAAAGTTTCTGCCTTCTGTGGTCCAGCGACTCACAGTTGCATAGTATATGCAGAGCTGTTTCGGTATCCTTTTTGCATCTTCTGCATGTAAGGTCTCCGTTGTACAGCCCTATTTTGTTTAGGTGCTTCTTTGTGGGAAAGTGTCCCGTAAGTAGCCCCGTAGTGGTGCGCAGTTTGTTCCTGCTCATTGAGAGCAGTTCTTTCGCTACTTTTTCTGATGGTTCTTTTATGAACAGATACACTTTACTGACAGCACAATGTGTTATTTGTAGTTTTTTTATTATTTAAATAAAATATTTATTATATTGACACTGCATTTATTTGTTTGACAAACAACTGACTTACAGAACATGCCAAAACACTCAAAGCAAACTTCAACTCCAAACTCTCCAAGTCAGGTGTTCTGGAATGGTTTATAGGTCTGTCAGTGATAGGAATTATGCAAAAGTAGTTATTATCTAATCGTTTGACAGTTTCTGATTGCAGTTGGAACAGACTATATAATAATGAAAATAAAGTTACAAGTATGTGCTGTTGACTGTCAGCACACTCGACATATTTTGTGCTTAGTTTTAACCATTGAGTCGGCTGAACACGTCCAATGTATCACTTTGAGAATAGTTGTCATTTTAATCATTACTGTTTTGTTAGTTCAATATACGCAAACTTTTGTCTTCTACAGTTCAACTGCTCTAGCTCGAGTACCCCATGTGGAGGTTAATAAGAGCCGAGATAAGAGTATACAAGTAATTTAGCCAAATGGATATTGTTACATTTTTAATTATTATTTGTGCACTATTTGCTACCATAACAAAATTGGAAGGTATTAAAAAGAATCTACAAATTATTAAAATGGTCGTTTAAATATTAATTGCTTCTATACAAAAATTCAATCAATGAAACTAAAAATTTTAGACTCAAATTAAAATGTATCAAGTCAATACCTCTTGTATTTCAGGCGCCTGCGAAAGATTTGCATGAAAATAAAAAAATAATACATAAATAAATGTGTCGAGCCAATTTTAAAGAGGGTTTGTTTATTAAACCTACAAAATATGAGGAAAGCTATGAGTGTCATGTCTGAATCAATAAAAGTATTAACCATTAACCATATGGGGTCGATTTCATAGCTCATTATACACCTTTCAAGGTACCTATACATTATTTTTTACAGATGTTTCTGTAAATTAAAGCATTTCACGAGACGAAAGAAGTCTCAAGACAGATGTTTATTGGTAAATCTTTGAATAGTTTAAAACAATTTAGCATAAGCAAAAGGGCTGAATGGGGAAGACCACTAAAACATTTCCTGGCCTTTTGAAATCAACATATTAATTCAAAACTAAAAAATGTTCGATTCAAACGGGCGGTACTATGACATACTAATCCCAAACATTAGGTTTATTCATAGAGCTATTACAAACGGTTGGAAACTGGACGACTCAAGTGCATAACTTCTAGTACGTCATAATACATTATACCAATGAGAGCAGCCTTTACAAATGGCACATGAAATTTTATGTTTGAAATGAAAATTATTTAATTTAATACATTATTCATATTATAAAATAAAAATATATAATTACATCATATACCTAGCAGTTTTTAGGCATGGAGATCACGATTAGGCTGTTGAACATTAGTGGTCTTCTCCATTTAGATGAAGTGCTTAGTAAAATTACTTTTAGAATTAACAAAAAAAATTATTTGAACATTGAGAACGAAATTAATGAAGGAATTAGTATTATATTGTGTTCTTTGTTTTGTTTAAAAACTTACTGCATGTATTTCCTTATTTTTATGACGAGACTTTTCTAGGGTTTTATTGGCATTTTCATAATTTGCTAAACATCTTAGGCGTCTCACTAATAGAGCTCGGGCGGCTTGACTGTCCCGCATGTAGTACCAAAGGGTATCTGCTAACTTTAAATCCTGGTCACTAGCTACACGACTTTCTAACTTCTATAAAAGACATAAATAAAGTTCAACATTGAATTTCACATAATTTTACATTAACATTTTCCACAGCTATGGTCATGTCAATAGTCACTGATGGAATTGACATACAAAGACATGTGCAGACACAACATATTGTATGTCAGTGAGATGGCTTGGAAAATATGCGGTTCCTTGCACTAGAAAAACCACTGGCCAAAGCTGGTGGAATTCATTAAGAGAGAGACTGGAGAAAGTAGAAAGAATTTCAACTATACTCAGGAACTTACCCTAATTTTTTCAAAGGTGTCAGAAACCCTTGACAAATATTTATCTAATCTTCCATTATCACTATTTGCTAACTGAATTAATCCTCCAGATATTTTAATATAACTATCAGCCAATTCTAAAACACAAACATGAAGTAGGTTATTCACTAAGAAAAATACACTTCTCGGGCTATATGCCCCAACATACAATGAATCACACTTCTAAGTTGAATGGGGTTGGTTATATATTTATATCTTGCAGATAGTAGGTAATTATCTTCTAAAATTGAATTGAAAAAGTTACTAAAAAGAGCTTACCTTTGTGCTTTTCAGTCATCTTATCTGTCCGATGAGTAGCATCTTTCAATTGATTATAATATTCCGTTAAAGAGCACATCTGCTGTTCGAAAAAATCATTAACATCTCTAACAGTGGCATTTAGATAGTACTGATCAGTGGTTGTACCAACAGATTTGAATAAACCACCCAATTGTTGAAGTTTTCCTTTAGGACGGGCACAAAGGTCTTGATCATATTCGAGAAAAACTTGCAAATGCTGATCTTCCCTAAATATGGAGTGACTAGCTAGGCGAGTTAGGAATACTTCATGCATTGCAACGGTTTTTTTAAAGGTGGCTAAATATTCACTAAAACAAATACATCATGGAATATCAGAATATGATAATTTACTAGTAGAATAGATCGGTTAAACAAATCAGTGCAATTAGGAACTATGTATACCGTAAAAATGGACTAGAGAAATCCGATTTGTAACATAATAAAAAAATATTTACAATTTACTTACGCTTCCAATTCCTGTTTCATTTTGGTAAATTCTTCTTTGGTCATGGTACCTTCTCCCTCTCCAAGGCGTTGTAATTTTTCACGAGAGGCATCGAAATTTGGACGGGGTGGTGGAGGAGGTATCTGAATTAAATATATTTTCAGATAAGTAATACCAGACGTTTTGTTCAACAACAAACAACATTGACTTAATACTAACACACATGTAATTTTGTAGATTAGAAGGGGTTTGTCATTGGCTGTAACAGTATAAGATCTTTTGTGTATAGCCATCATATATGCTTTAGAGTAAATGATCTAGGCTTTTGAAAATGCCTATAGTCTATTATCTGTTTTGGTGCTAGGTCTGTAACCTAATCAGGTTTCCAGGTATTTAAGACGTTGGCAAACAACATGCAATTGTAGAGAATGTATTCCACTATCTCATCTGCATCATTGCAGGATCTATATGTTCCACTGCCTCCTTTGCTCATCTTACAAATGGTATCTGAGTTAACAAAGGCCATTGAGAATACGAAAGTTCCTTTTTATGTGGGACAAGCAGCAATCTCACAACAATTCCTTCATGTTCTGGCATACATAGCAAAGTTAGTTTGTTGAGTCTAACCAGCTGCTCGAGAAATTGTTTGCAGCTCCAGACTATTTTAGACTCATGTTGTGAACTTCATAGCCTGACTACTTAGCACAAAAAATATTATGGCTAACAAACAAGTGTTAACTCACTTAGGTACATATAATTTGTAAATATTGTAAAAATTCTGTTTTTTTTGTGAATAGTGATATTGTAATATCGAATAAGAATTGAAATAAGTGGTTCAATTATCTATGTTTTCATAAAAGTATTTACATGCAATACATAGATGTCAGGCAAGTACATAACAAATTAGTCACAAGGCAACTGAAAGTATAATCAAATGGAGAGTATTATATTTGGATCAAAACCATTTTTGAAAAAACTTTTTAGTGGGCTTGCAAGCTACTTACAATATATCCTGCATATTTAGGCTCTTCTTCATACCGGTCATGGAGCCAAATAAATTCTTCATGTTGCCGTACTACCAAAAATTCAGGTTTCTGAAAGTTTTTCATGGTAGTACGAGTGTGAACAGTAAATTTAACTTTATCTTTTTCACTGAGAGCATCTGAAATATCTACTACTAGCGAGCTATCGGTAAGTGGGACATTATTTCCTTCCTCTGGAGATCTATCAGTCTGGAATTACATAAATAATGACTTTACTAATCAATGTTACAGTAAATTATTTGTATTTAGTACTGTTAAATATCTTCTGTATGTTCCTTGTGGTTCAATTTCCCAATATATTAACGAAAAAGTACTATGATAACTTGATATTCCTATAACAAAAACTTCTAAATTTCGTATTGAGATCATAATTCTATAACTTGTACATGAATTATGTTCAACATAGATTACGGAGGATTTACTGATATTTATTATGTTGGCAAAAATAACGAGACTTTCATCTTTTGATCAATTTATTTGACTCATCAGCTGCAATGTTAACTTGTTCTGAACATGTATTTGAATTCAGCCGGCAAATATCGACAAGTTGTCTTAAATCTGGGGTCAAAACCTATATAACATCATTTTTACCATTTTCGTTTATTATCAAGTTCCACTTTAGATAAATTAAAGGATTAAACAATCACATACGCCCCTCACTTTTTACTATTATAGTTTTTTAACGCATAAATATACTTACCATGATTCAAATTGTATTGAGATTTAAGAACACTAATAATGATTTTTTATAATAAAACTAATCATTCCAAATACACTAGTGGATATAAATGTTTAATCTTAATCATTAAAAACAATTTGCTTAAGCTTGACAAGTCAGCAAGCTGCAAAACACCATAATTAAAATTAATCTGTCAAGTGTCAAGTATGTCACTTGGAACCACTGAAGTGCTTGGAACTAAAGACACAGAATACACCACCATGGTGTACTCTGGGCTGAAGCTACGTTCGGTAAGGGCATCGCAGAGGCGACGGATTTTTGGTCACGTGATCACAGATTAATGTTATATTACGAGAGGTTATCAAGTCAAGAAAAACATAACGGCTATCAACATAACAGATTAATCTTTCTCGTCAGTCAAAATCATGTCAAAACAGTCAAAATATTCCGAGCAAACAGATTTACATCGGACTGAGCGGGGCGGACGCAAACTCGAGAAAGATTAATCTGTATCTGTGATGTTGTGAGGTAATGTTGTGTAGTCACTATAAAAATTTCGTAGTGTTTTTCTTGATAACCTTTTATGTTTTGTATACAAACATTTACTTTTTATTTTCCGTTTTCCACGTCTTTGGTGAAAATGACCGATATAGTTTATATCTATGGTTGCAATCTGTGATCACGTGACCTAAATGGTGCACTTTTTCTATGGACTCTCTATGGTGGTGTTGGTGTAGCTCAAGCTAGAAATATTTTGTCTATGGTTGGTGTTGGTGTATTCTGCGGTGTATTCTTCATATAAACATGGCGTTTAATTTTTGGCGTCCGCCTTTTAATAAAATATTATTCAAGTAGCATAAAAAGTTCTAACTGAAAAGCAATTTTTTCAACATATATTTAAAGAAGGTAACATTTTCTCACTATGACCATGTGTATCTAATAATAGTCTATTCAACACATTACATGAATATCAAATTTTTAGGTCAAGAGTTGAATGTTTTCTATGCAGATATTTTCTCATTAAATAAAATACTTAGAGTATACCTTTCGTTGTTCATTATAAGAAATATTAAATTGTGTACTGCATAGTTTAACCTAAAAAAATATTTATTATGTGTACTAACCAGGTGGGTATTGGAGTAATAACAATTTTTAAATAATTCAGGAATTTACCTACTTATATTAAAAAACACAGACCATAAATTAGGACCAGATTCTTGCAACTCATTATTTTATTATAGTATAGAATACATTTTATACATCAATCATTAAGTTGAGATACTGTTCATTTTTGGAATGATCTGAATAATGTGAGTAAAATTCTAGTATCCAAAAAGTATTCACCATACTTTTAGTTGAATATATATTATATTATTATTGGTTTTGTAAGTACCTACCTACTCTAAAAATAAAAATAACCTAGTAGGTATTTGAATTTTGGTGAAGTTTTTTAGACTCATCAACTTTTTTTGGCAACAAATATGAATCAATATCTTACTAAAAGCTTTCTCTTGCAATATTGTTTTTAAAATATAGTTTGATGTTCACAGGTTTAAAAGCTGGAGTGGTGCAAATACTTTGGGTCAGGAAGTGAAAGAAGGAAAAAACGATGGATTGGTGTGGGGCAGTGCCAACCTAGTGGTGTAGTGACATGCAGTCTGAGCCTAGTACAAGGTACATCCATTCTGTCTCTGATCTACTATATACTACTGACGAAATTGAATTTCTACTCGACGATATTAGAGACCTGGAGCCCAAAAGCTTTAAGCCTGAAGATATTCAGGTAGTTTCACTAAATGACACAAATGACAGTTTTCTGTTTTAAAATTATTATTGTGCATGGTCTCTACCTATTTTTTTTTTTTGACAATCCAGATATATAGCAATCTGTAAAATAAAAATGGTTAGTATTTGTTTTGAAAAACACAGAAATAGCATCTTCTAGTTCTCTAATCATTAAAAACATGTGTATATCTTCACTGCAACCTAAAAAATCTATTGCTCCCCTTTCTTCCACTCAATTCCTGTAAAAGTCTCAGACTAGTTCTCTCAGATCTGCCAGATACTGCAAAACAGCTCTGGCCTCTAAAAGTAAAGTAATTGTTATGGGATCCCATACCTTCTCGTTACAGTATTCTGTATTGATTATCTTAACCATAATTCTGTCTTTTATAAAGTAAAGAGATTTTTTCTTGATGATATCATCTGTACTTAGTCTGTATCTTGTTCTTTCTGCAACACTTTTCCACTAAAATGTATGTGTTGCATTGAGTTAAGAACCACTTCCATACAATTGGCATGTTTTCATTGCTCCTGGAGAAGTTGGGTCACTAGGTTAGACCTACTACTTCATCTAATGACTCCATTAGTGAATATTGGTCTCACTTTGGCTGTGTACATACAACTTGGGATCCCTGCCAAGCTCCTTTACACTTTTAGAATCATTTTTTGTTTTGTGTAGTATCACATTTTTGAGTTTGTTACATAAGTTGCATAGTTTATATAAAAAGTTGCTATTTCTAGACATTTATCTTTGAAAAAACCAAACTATATTTCTTGTTTCTATTTTTAACATTGTATCTGAGAGTACCAACTAGTTCAGAAAATTGAACAGGCTAAAACTGTGAGTTTAATATATTTAAGATATATTTTTACCTAAAATGTTAATGAAAATCAGTAATGCTATATATCTGGTTATGTAGTATGTGAGGTAAAAATGTTTGGAATGCAACATTATTTATTAGTAGTCATTGCACTTTTTATGTCCAGAACTTATAGTAGTATTTTTGTTATTTAGTTGCCAGTATGTAGATGTACAACAGAATCTACATTCTTTTTACTCCACTATTTTAGGCTTTTTCAGGTGACTGTTCAGGCGGCAATGTCTTGTTAGGATCCCTGTTAAATTCTTGGTGCAGTTTTACTTTGACTTAATGGGTTGTAGTCACCCATCGGAATCTTTGATTGTCTAAGCACTACTAGACCTTTCCAATGATCAGATCTTCCTTTTTTGGGCTCTTCCTATTTCTCACAACATTACATTGGAGCTGATCTGACAAAAGGGTTCCAGTCCCTCTCTTTGCTATTGAATTTCCATCTATTCAGATTCATTTCATTTATTCTTTGAACCTCCTATGTTTTCAAATATTTTTAATATAGGTACCTATATATCATGTCATCTATTATTCCATCCAGTGTGAACTTTCTTGATATATACATTTTAAACAATATTTATTCAGGTTGCTTTAATTAAAGGAATATCTGATAATTTATCATTTGTTCTGAAAAATTAATAACTTTGTTGAGCAGTATGCAGTATTTAAATTAAAATACTATTTCAAACAGTTATCTTTATGTTGCCAGATTAGGTGAAATAAACCAGATTTTAAATATTTCTGAGATACTTTCTTCATGGTAATCTTCGTCCCTTTTGACTTCGAAAACCAATAATGCTTTTTCTAACAAACCCGCTCTTTTCTATATTGTTTTATATCTTCGATACCTTATAACCTCCATCAACCGATATCATGAGGTTATATCAATAAACTTTGCATATAATAAATAAAAAGTACATTAGACTCTTCAGAGGATTATACAGTTGAATTTAATTCGTTTCATGAAAGTCTGAACGTTTCTCCAAAGTCTGTAAAATTTTATCCAATACAGACAACTCATTTTTGTTCTTCAAACAGCATTTATAATTCACTCATCACAATTTTTCAAGAGTCCTGGTATTCCACCAATTTTTTTTGTACTGTATATTGTTTCTCTACCTCAGTATTCCCTTAATAGCTTGATAGTTGACTTCACTACTCATAATAATTTACAACTTACCAACTGCTTGAGAAATTTTGGATATAACATAAATATTTTTGGTTTTTCATCCAATATTTGTTTATACACACTTATTACTCATTTCCTGACAGTCCTAAATTATCTAAGCCAAGTAGAAAGATCCATAATTGCTGATATTTAATACAATTGCTTACTGCAGTTTTTAAAGAGATAGGCTTAACGAAATAGAGTGGAAACTAAGTGAAAATAATAAAATATACATAAGTATATTTATCTGTGAAAATTGGAAATGATCTGCTAAAGTCAATTTTTCTACATTGTTGAAATATTTAAATAGTTTTTTATTATTTACATTTTTATATATAATTTTTTTATTGTTTACTTTGTTATATACAGGGCGCGACATATAATTTGTCGATTAGAAGGATCTCGAAAACTGAAGGTGTATGTGTGTTTTAAATGGGACACCCTGTATGTAATTATATATTTTGAAATAATACTTTGCGTTAATACTATCTATCTATATAAGTGTACCCCATACATTTTCATTAATTATACTATATATTTTGACAGAGTAAATTAATTTTTTAATCACTCAGTCAAAAATATCATAGAAACCCTACCAAATCAATTTTCACCTTTCAGGCAACTTCTTTTATCGAGATTTATCTAACCAGCGGATTATCTGCCGTATCCTATATATTTTTATTATTTATTTATTTATTGTTTTCTAGATAACCAAGTTTATTGATACAAAACTTTATTTAATAAATAAAGGTTATATATTTTTTTAGTTATTATTATTATTTTTACCTTCTCCGTAAAATAAAAGCAACAATAAAAACGTATCTCTATATTGTTTACTACCCTCTTGTATACTATATTGATTTATACCAATGCTTCCGTTGTTAAATAGTTTGAATTGTTTTATTAATTTTTTGTAAATATATTAGAATCAAATTTTCACCCATTATAGGTCAATTTTTTAAAATCAATCGCAATTCAGAACGGCGTACCAGATCTAAGTTACATTTTATTAAATAGGACGCACTGTATTTTACTTCAAATTTGAATTCTGCTGACTTCTCTATTCCTATTCCAATTATAGGAGGTTGTAGTATGTATGTGTGTGTGTTTTGGGGTGACATTCACTGAGACCTAAAAGATCTATTGTGCCCCCTTACTTCTACTCAGTTTCTGAGGAGAGTCTCAGAAACTAGTAGTTCCTTTAGTCCTATTTCCCGGAGGAGTTTTAGGATGTCTGCAGGCTTCAACTTAGGCAAATGTTCCTCTTCTATCCAGTAATCTCCTAGGTGCTGTGCTCTAGGATTCTGAAGTGCTGTGCAGTTGGAAAGTATGTGGATGGAGGTTTCTTCTTCCATTCCACAAAATCAGCATTCTTCTTCCTCCACTATTTTGAGATTTTTCAGGTGCCCATTCAGGCGACAATGTCCCGTCAGGATCCCTGTTAAAACTCTTAGCGCAGTTTTACTTTGACTTATGCATTCTTTTGATCTCAATAGGTTGTAGTCACCCAGAAGAGTCTTTGATTGTATAAGCCCTACTAGATCTTGCCAATGGTCAGATCTCTTTTTCTCGGCTTTACTTATTTCTTCCAATATTACATTGGGGCTGATTCCGCAAAAGGATTCAGGCCCCCAGAAAGGTATATCAGTTCCCCTCTTTGCTAGTTCATCTGCTATTTCATTTCCTTCTATTCCAGTGTGTCCTGGAATCCATAGTAAGGTTACTATGTTGTTCTCGCCTAGTTTATTGAGTTTGTCTAGGCATTCCCGCACCATTTTGGAACTGATTACACAAGAGCTCAGTGCCTTAATGGCTGCTTGACTATCCGACATTATGATAATCCTTTGTCTTCTGTATCCTTTATCAATATTGAACTGGGCGCACTTTCTTATGGCGTGGATTTCCGCTTGAAAAATACTTGGGGTTTTTCCCAAGCTTTTAGAGTGTTTGGTTCCTGGCCCGAACACTCCTATCCCAGTTCCTTCTATTGCTTTTGAGCCGTCTGTGTACCATTGAATGGCATTCTTTCCAAGTCTGGTAATGGTATTTGGATCCCATTCCTTCTTGTTGCTCATTTCCGTAACGAATTTCTTTCAAAAGTTATACTTTTTCATCATACCGTCCTGTGGCATCTCCCAGGTTGTCTGATGTCTAAGAAGTGAGGAGGTGGTTTTTTTTAATGTTTCCCTCTACTTAGTCTGTATCTTGTTCTTCCTGCAACACTTTCCACCACCATATGTAGAGGGGTGAGGTTGAGAATCACTTCCATGGCTGCCGTTGGGCATGTTCTCATTGCTCCTGTAATGCATATAAAGGCTAGTCTTTGAATTTTGGAGAGGTTTTCTCTCGTCAATAGGCTAGTTCTACTACTCCACGCAATGGCTCCATAAGTGATGATTGGTCTCACTATGGCAGTTTACATCCAGCTTAGGATTTTTGGGTTACAGCCCCAGTTCCTTCCCGCTAGATATTCCTGCACACCATTATAGCCATTTTTGCCTTGTATGTAATCTCCTTTTCGTGAGGTTGTAGTAGGTTATACAGTGTACTGAAAATATTAATGAGTATACTTTAAACTGCACAATTTGAAATTAATCTGTTACAGCTATACGTCTGTGATGGTCTTCTAGTACCTTAATTAATTAGACTCTTCATTATCTTAGAAATAGAATACAAGGCGAGTCCAAACTCAAATAGAATATGTATTAAATAATCAACAATGAAGTTACAAAAGATTTTTATCCTATACCTACATCGATACAGGCTTGAAGATGTTCATAATAAGAATGACGTCTAAGCATTAACATTTTATTTTTCCTCAGGCGATTATGTTAAGTATTAACAAAAAATTACGGAACATCCTCAAATGAAATTCTTCGATTTCTACTGATAACACTTCCCCATTTGCATATTTTGTTGGTAATATTGCACGAAATTTGTAAAAAACTTTTTGTTTTTGGATTGATTTATGTGATAGAATCTGAATTTATTTAGAAACAAAACACCTATTTGAAACTGGTACAAAAAAATAAACGTGTTGAAGAAAATGCTTCGATAATGTTCATATATAGGTACACAACCAAAAGTTGGTCCTAAATTGATATACCCAGCTTAAAAGTTTTATAAAACTGAACTTCTTATTGTATATTATTAGTATAGAGACACCAAAGCAAAATAAAAGCACCTTTCTCCAAAATAAAAGCACCTTTCTCCAAAATAAACACTTATGTAAGTATACCACGGTCTACAATGTATTAAATCACATTTGTTTGCCCTGTGTCGCCATACTTAATTTTTTTTGACAGGTCACTGAATTGCCTAATTCATGCGACCGACGCGCCCAACGAAAAAAACGCATGCAACTTTTTCGAGTTGCAGCGTCAACTCGCACCGTGGAAAATGGACTTTAAAGTAACACTCGCTGCACTTGCGATTCTCTAAAACGTTTACGTGTATGGGATGCCTTAGTTTATATTTCTAGTTATCCCCCCATATACAAAACATTTCCATATTTCTCCAACGCTGCCATCTGCCACTATATTGTACGCCCAATTTAAGTACGGACATAAGACGCTTTGTCATTATTTATATTAAATAAGAAGTTTCAAATAAATTCAGATTATTCTTGTTTTGTTACACACACAAATAACAATCGATATTTTTTATGTATTGAAAGCAAAATTACACAAACTGTCCATTTTTTCACTGCATCTTCCACTCACTCACTCATTGCTGTTGTCAGATGTGAATGCTAGAGCTGTTGGTGTTGCAGGATCCGGATGGTGGTATGAGTTGTGTGTTGCAGGACTTCGAGATAGCGGGTAGTAGGACGGGGGCACTTAACAGCGCTGGAGGTGCAGCAGAGTGCGCAGGTACCGTATCCGACTGCGCTGGTGGCTGCGAATGCGAATCGCCCCTCGGTACCGTCAATTCCTGGGACTCGCACTCACATTATCGTCGACACCCACCCTCTCCCGATATCTCGCTCTATTCGGGGGTCATCCTTTACTGCGACCACACTCACCTTAGAACTTCTACGGGATTTTTTCGACTACTGCTTTTGGTAAGATACATTTTCATTTTATATAATTTTTTGACATGAGTCGACAACTGAAAGAGATTTTAGTTAAGTGAAAAATTATAAATATAAAATCAAAATTATTCTCTTGCTTAAAATAATTATATCTTTGAGCTGGAGGGGACAGGGAAATACATATTGCAAAGAAAAAAGCTCTGCTTCTGAATCCATCAAATATTATCGGTAAAAACCAGCTTGTTGTAATCGGAATTTATTTCTGAGGCAAAGCCGCTTAACTTGATGACGGTGGCAAGGCCGCTCTTGTGTAGCCGGCATTTTCTAGTAAATATAGATGGTTTATTTTTGGATATTTACTCAGATTGTATAAAATTTTCAATATAATTCAATTGAAAATAAATTTTTTATCCTATATACACTATGAGAAAGTTCAATTTTACCAGCTTTAAAGAGGCGGTAAAAGTACCTTTTTCCCGGCTAGCCGAGCCTGTTCGTTCGGCCTGAAAAATGCCACTTTACCGCATAGGTATACAATAAACTCTGGTATCGTGACATATAAACGATCGCCCTGCTGGTAATTTTTGAGTTAACCTAAAAAAGTAGAACGAGTTTTTAGAAAAACTATTAAATTAGATTCGAAAAAATAGCTCAACTTTCTGCTTGGGTGCATCACAGATAACTTACTTATTGGTGTGGTGTGCATTCTAAAGTCGTCGGCTCAAATTCCATCAATCTCATACTTCCAGTATTTCTGTTCTTTTTAATTTTTGTCACCTATGACTGGAAGATGATCCCCCAGCCAGTAGAAAATATAATCAATCGGTTAGAAAATCTACAACCGACGGAAAATATTCCCCACCGGCTTACAGGATGTTTTCTACCGGATGCACCCTGCCAGAAGTTTGTCTTTACTAGCAAAGTGCATTAATGAAAATATACAAACAGTAACAAATAAAATAAAATAACAAATATAAAAGGCAAATTACACAGTATACATCATCATCATAATCATAAACCTTAATATACCCGAAGGTGTTAAGGTGTTTTGTCCATACAAGGTTTGTATTTAAGTATTTCATTCGTTTTTATACACAAATTTCGCCCAGTTTCTTCTATTTCGTGCAAGTTCTTTCCCTTCCTTCCAGCTCTTGTTACTTTTTCCCAGGATACCAGCTATTACATCATCCCATTTCCTTCTAGGCCTGCCTCTAGATCTTCTATTTTTTGGTTTGGTTTGCCATATCAACTTGACTTGTCTCGAGTTGTCCATTCTTACCATATGTCCAAACCACTTCAGTTGTTGTCGTTCTATACTGTTTATGATCGGCTCGACCTCCAATTCCTTTCTAATAACGTCATTTCTCACTCGGTCTTTTTTTGTGATGCCCTTTATGCCCCTTAGAAATTTCATTTCTATGGCTTGTATTTTGCTCTTCTGTTGTTCCGTGAGTACCCAGCTTTCACAACCATAGATTAGGATCGGTTTGAATATGGTTTTGTAGACTATCAGCTTTGTTTTTGTCGACACTTCTTTCTTCCTCACAAGCGTGTTACTTAATGAATAGTACAACTTGGTTGCGCTTTCTATCCTGTTGTTAATTTCCGCTTCGTTCTTCCCGTCTTTGTTTATCAAGACACCTAGATACTTGAAGTTTCTACCGGATGCACCCTGCCAGAAGTTTGTCTTTACTAGCAAAGTGCATTAATGAAAATATACAAACAGTAACAAATAAAATAAAATACAAATAACAAATATAAAACTCAAATTACACAGTATACAAATATCTTAAAATTAACATATCACCACTACTTTACCAACCCCTACTACTCTCAAGCTTGAGCATGCAAAAACTAAATTCATGCAATTACGAAAATAAAAATGCAGAGTATAAATTCTGTAGAACATATCCATCGCTGATAAAATTCCTGTAACAGAAACTCAAACAAAATTAAAACATTCTTTGACAAATCGGTGGAGTCTCTGAAGCCTGTAAGAGAGTGTTAGTGTGCTGAAAAGGAAGCGCTGAAAAAAATGTTTAGTCCATAATTGCCAAGTATAGCCGTTTTGCATGTAACCTCTTTGGGATCTACAATATTTTGATAGCCCATTCTGGGCAACTATTTCCCCAACTTGTCATCCCATTCCATACCCATTCGACAAACGGAAAACACTTTGCGCACTCGCCCCGTCTAGTTGACTGCTCGTTTTGCAAGCGAGGGCTTACCGACCACCTAGGAACGAGCACTTTCCCACAGTGTGGTACTACGTGCTTCCGTGAAGGAAAAAGTCAATCGTAAACCACCAATTTGGAATACATGTGGCTAACTTGAACAGTAAAATAAAAAGCTTACCAATGTCTGTTGAAAACGGAACCACCTTGAGAAGGAAAGGCAGGACAATATTTAGAAAAAAAAAAGGAACGACAACTCGTAAGAGAAATGGAGGACAATGTATAGAAAACGGGGAACAACATGGCTTTTGGATGGAGGTTGAAAGTTACTTCTCGTGGATGGAAGTTTGTCCTCCATGGCTGGTAGATGACCCCAGCCAGTAGAAAATATAATCAATCGGTCAGAACATCTACAACCGACGGAAAATATTCCCCACTGGCTTACAGGATGTTTTCTACCGGCTGCATCTACCAGAAGTCTGTCGTAACTAGCAAAGTGCAGTAATAGATACAAACAGAAACAGTTAAATTCAAAGCATGAAATTATGAAAACAAAAATCTAGAAAATATTATAAAATTCTTACCAAAGGGTATAGGTACTAACATATGCCTTTTGGAAAAGGGGATATAAAGAATACATTTTATACAGAGTTCGGCAAAAGTCCGGGACCGGACAAATATCGAAGAAAATATGAATTTTGTGAAAAATATTTTTATACCACAAATTTAACTCCAACTTAAACTATAATTTGAGAATATTTTGAAATATACAGGGTGTTCCAATAAAGTGTGGCGTATCAAAGTTACTATTTTCAAATGGAACATCCTATATATTTTCGTAATTTTCAATTCTCCTTGAAGTTCTGATACTTGGGGTCTAAATTAAATATTTACAGAGATACAGGGTGTTAAAAATTACCTATTTTACAACTTTAGGTCAATGTTTTGTGAAAGCTCCTGAATATTTGGCAAAACGGCTTACATCTCCCTATCCTAACTTTTCAAGGGCTACTCGATGGTGCTAAAGAAAATCAAATACCGGATGGTAAAAAAAATCAGAATGTAGTAAATTTTTGACCACTCTATATTAATCATCGAGTAACCCTAGAAAAGTTAGGATAGGAAGATGTAAGCCGTTTAGCCAAATATTCGGCAGTTTTCACAAAACATTGACCTAAAGTTGAAAAATAGGTGATTTTTAACACCCTGTATCTCTGTAAGTATTTAATTTAGACCCCAAGTATGTGGTATCTACGAAATCAGCTCTTCAAGGAGAATTGAAAATTATGAAAACATATAGGGTGTTTCATTTGAAAAATAGTAACTTTGATACTCCACACTTTATTGCAACACCCTGTATATTTCAAAATATTTTCAAATTATAGTTTAAGCTGGAGTTAAATTTGTGGTATAAAAAGATTTTTCACAAAATTCATATTTTCTTCGATATTTGTCCGGTCCCGGACTTTTGCCGAACTGTGTAGGGAAAACAATATAGTTTACTCGTGTCTTAAGTTTATAAACAGTTTTAAATTCTATTACCTAATTTGTAAATATATTCCAAGATCACATATATAGTTTTCAACAATTTCAAAATTAATAAGTACTCAATTTGTTGATAAATTATGATTTGGTAAAACTTTTTGTATAAAAATTATTCGTGTAAAAGATCCAAAATATTTTAAATACAGTGTATTTGTTTATTGCTAGTAGTATTAGTAAAAAAAAGAGAGAGGATAATGTATTGTGAAAAAATAGGAAACAATAGCTACCATATGTCTTTGGAAAATAGATAAATACAGAAATTTTTTTATAAGTATCCTGCTGTACAATAACTAAAAAGATTTGGAAAGTATATAACTTATTCTATTGATGAATGTTTTAAATTATTTAAAAATCAAATATGTTGATAAATTATGAATTGGTTAAACTTTTTGTATGAAAATTATTTATAAAAGACTCAAAATATCGTAAAAACACTCTTTTCATTTATTGCTAGTGAAAGAATAATAGATTGGTAAAATCTAGAAAACAACATAGTTTACCTAGGTATGTCGTTTGAAGAAAATATAAAAAATGAAAAAGGGTAATAATTTAAAACTATACAGTAACTACCAGGTAATAAAATAGAGACTTATATACCTTGTATATAGAATTATAATCCTTGGAAATCACGACCAAAAATTCGAACTACACTTGGTACACTACCGAAAATTTCGAAGACACACAGCTTCACTACCGAAAATAATTTCGAACTTAGGTACACACTCCCGAAAATTCGAAAATACACTTTATACACTCCCGACACACGACCGTCCGATTCAAAAATTAATTCGTTAGTGAAAGCGAGATTTAATTTAATATTGATTTATTAGTCACGCCATTCAAGATAAACAAGTGTTCGTCATCGAGGTGAATTCAATATACACTGGCCGCCCCATTTAAAAATATAAAAATAGATTGTATTTAAAAACATTTTTCTATACTTTTTTAGATTTTTTTTTATACAGGAAATGTATAAAAGTTCCAAAATAATGCTTGTTTGTATTTATTTATTGTTAAAAGTTGTGTGTTGCCATTATGCCAATCTGCATTTTTTTTGTCTTTTAGGCAACGTCGATAGCTTGCCTAGCATGCCTGTGTTCATCTGGGACATTGAAGATTGGACTCTTCATGCTTCCATCGATAGGAAGAATACGTTTTATGATGTTCGTAACATTACTAAGTATGTTTACAACATGCCTTCTGCTGTTTCTTGATATTTCCCATATCGTATATTTATTTCCATTTAATTGGGGAAAAGTGGTAAGTGTTTAATATATCAAGTTTTATCCGCCCTAATATAGAATAAATGTAGTATTAGAATTTAGTATAATATTTATACCACGTTTACATTCAGCCTACTTCTTTTGAAATTATGGATATGGAAGGAGGTGGGTATTAAGTGGTTGGGTCATAATCGATGGAAAATGTAATTGGTAGAAAAAAATTATAAATTTATATTTTTCGAGTTGTTATTCACGGTAGAAAGTAACATTTTTTCGACGAAAAAAAAAATCAACTTTTTAGAGGGTTCTTGCTATGAAAATAAAATAATTGTAGCTTAAAAAAACAAGTTAATGGTTAGCTATTTTTCAACAAATGCATAATTTGAAAGATTCAAAGTCAAATAACGGGAAAACTTTGCTTTTTCCAAGGGAAAATTATAGAATCTCTTTTAAAGTATATAATTAGACCTTTCAAAAGTGAAAAAGTATCTAACTTAAAAATTGAGAGACTTATTTATGATCAAAATAAGGTCGGTACCAACTTTTTTCTACGAATAAATCAGTGAAACTAGCCCCCTAATTAAAATTGGTATCCACCCTTCTGTGATTCTCTTTATGTATGTATTATTATCAATAGATCTGAAGAGTTTGAGCCATTTAAAATGCCCAATTTCGGGAAAATTGGAGTTTAAAGAGAAAACTATTTTTAGAAATTCCTCATTTTTCAACCTTTTCTTCAAAATATCTACGAAAATACTGGAGTTACGAAAAAATGATGGAGTACCAAAATGTAGCTTGTTTTAAATTGTCTGATAAATGTCTGATAATATGTCATACTTTTGACACAGTATAGGAACGAACCAGTAGTATAACTCTCATAAATTTCATTCATAAATTGCCAGAGCTTTTGATAACCTTGAACGGATCTCTTTACGATTCATTTTACCATAGGCGTAGGTGCATACGTTTTAAAATGACTTGAACGTGTTAAATTTTTTTTCTTAAATATTGTAGAACAGTACACTGATGAGTGAATCAAACAATGGTCTTATACAAAATATTTATCGGTTTTTCCATATTGCAATTTTCATTTTGTTATGATTTTTAAAATTTTTATTGACAAATTTTAATATGAGAAGAAGAAATTAAATATTTTATTGGAAAATCAACATAAGGATGTACAAACTCTGTTGTTTGACTAATATTTATAAGTGATTCAACAATATTATCTTCCGTATCAACTTTCTCAAAATTCATTTGGAATAATGTTTCTAATAATGAGATGTATTGTACAAAATTTTCATGCGGCATATTCAAGTTTCCAAAAGTATCCTTATTCGTATTTTCATAAGCTCTAAGGTAACAGTATAAAGACGAATCTTCTAAATTCTGATACGCTTGTGAATACGTGTCACATACGCTGCATGTACGAATTTCCGAACATTTTTCAATTAAATAACCACAAAAGTAGCGAATAAAATTCTTTTCCAATAAATCATTTGTCTGAAAGTCTTTGGGCATTGCAGTATTTGATGGAAGAAATATTGTTTGAATAGTCTTTTTTTAAAGAAGTTTTCTTTTATGAGGTTGCATAATCATCAAAATGAGCACCACATAAACGATGACTACTATTGTATAGAGATTATAGTTTTGGCATCAAGTCAGGCCTATCGCATGCTTCGAGCCAAACTTTAGCTTTGAAATAAAAACAACAAATTAAATCAATGCATGAAACTAAGGCTCATAAATGTAATATGAAGATCAAATAGTATTATACTAACAGTTTCTCACCTTTTTGAATCCTTTGGAAAAAGGTATACTTTTCCATCACAATTATAATATTTATTGTTAACATACTGGTTCGTTCCTATACTGTGCTTCTGATATGTAATTTGTTATTTTTTTATTTTCTTTAAAACTTCGGAAAATATTTCACATAGAGTAAGGTGAGGTGATAAGTAAATTGTTGATTTTCAATTGCATAAAATGGGAATGGCTGAATGTAAACTATATTTAACGACTAAAAACTCACAAATGTCTTAACATACCTAATTATTTTGTTTTATTCCAGAATGCATATTTTTACGTAAGCCTTAGTGTGTTGTTCCTTATAGCTTCGAGTCTAATATTTCATATGATTTTTTCGATAGAACTGCCGAAATGGACTCATCATCAACTCTTAGTTACTGGAGTAAGTGCCTTCAAAGTAATATTTTTTTTATTCAAAATAACTGACTTAAAGATTGTTCTAAACCTCTTTGTTAACTTATGTTTGCAAAATGGTTTATTGTTTAATTTTTAAATAAAACAAAAACATTTTAAGAATATCTGAGTTTCAAGAATAATTTAAATTCCTTGATTCTCCCGTTATCGAATTTTTTATAAGTGTGAGATAGTGACACATTATTTGAAAAACATAATTATTGTTGATAACGGCTTTAACTGAATCCAGTGTTCCATTATGTTTTTCATAATAATAATGAACGTATTTATGAAAAGCATAATAGAAATTCAATTTTCATTATTTATTGTTTCCTATACTAGAGTTAATATAATAACCTTTTTGGTGTGTGTCATCGATTGTCTATGTTCTAAAACATCACGTTGGAAAAAATGGAAAAAAGGCAGGTCTGTGATTAATTCTAATCAACATATCACAATAATGAACCGTTTAAATGTATTACAAACATTAACCCTAATCCTTGAATTGAAAAATTTGATTAGTTGATGTTTAGATTACGCGCAAGTGATAAAAAACCTGCAAAAATCTTTGGATTTGAATGGTAGACATTACTGCCATTCTGGTCATAAAAACCACTTTTTGTTGGCCATACTGACCTTATATTGAATTACTCTATCAAATTTTACAGTGGCATAGTACTGACCAGTACTGACCAAGTATGTTATGTGTGGTACTAACCAGTGTTACTAAATCAGAAAAGTGTTCTTTTCAAACAGGAGGGTAAACAAATACCTAAATAAAATACTAATTGATATGGTTTTTGTTTCAGTGTCTGGGGTATGTTTGTAGCATAGAATCGGCGATAATATCGGTAATACAAAAATGCCAAATGGCCCAATATGAGCCGGTCGAAGAGGATCTCAGTTTTCATTTACAGGAGAGGCCGTTTTCTCCAAAAGATTCTCCTCTACATAACAAATTGAATCAAACAACGCACAATTATAAGCCTATCGTCAACTATTCGGTACAGTATGATTTTCTGTCTCTCAATTTAACTAAATTCATATGTACTAAAATTCATTTAAGATTTAGGTTAAATTTAAACTAAGAATAGCCAGCTTAAGAAATTAATAAACCAACCGGACATGCGCAGTCTTTTCAAGCATTTGTCAAATAATCCAATATTAATCGAGCAGTCAGATAGCTAAATATGAATATTAAACGTAAATTGGATTTTTGTAAACTATAAAAATATTCTCAAACATGTAATACAACCTCAAGTAAACGACAACTTGACCACTAGTGGGTGGTCTGTGTTCAGGGCTTGACGCATGCGTTGTGTCGAATTCATGCAAGAAATTAATTTCCTAGTTGAAAGTTGTTGGCCATCTTTTTTACTTAGTTTTAATCTTAATTTCGTAGTTTCGTGAAAGAACATCTTCATTACATTACATGGTTTTATCTTCTTATGTAGTTTTAAATTAATAGTTGCTTTTTTCTATCCCCGGCTTAGCTTAGCTAACTACAGAATTCTTAGCTAAGCTGAATTGTAGTTCGAATGCACATTTCAAACGCTGTAAAGTCGACAATATCGGCGCAAGCGCATTTGCATACAGACAAAGATGGAAAGGTAAACAAATTAATAAATCAAAAGTATATTTCATCAAAACTTTCAACTTCTAAGCGTAATTAAAATAAAAATTACCAGTAAAATCAGGAAACTAGTAGCTCAGAAAATGGATTTACTGGATCCACATTTGGAACAACACAACAGGTCTCGAAGAAGGTAAACCTTTATGAATTAAAATAAAAATTCAAAACGGATTCTAATGATTCTATTAAAAGAGCTACGAATATGTTTTTTGAGGTGAGAATATTTTCTTTTCTTTTCTTGCATTCGCGATTAAACAGCTAAGAAATTTTGTTAAGCTTAAAATCCGGCATACTTGGCGGAGGCAGGGGGGAGGTCAGTTAATGTTAGTAAATCTAACTTCATTGGCAAAACGAACGCTTGCTTAGCTAAGTTTAACTCAGGTTAGCTTAGATTGGTGGTAGAAAAAAGCAACTATTATAAGCTTTAATGAATCCACCACCTTTAATTAATATAAGGGATTTATATCTTCTGTATGTTGCTTGTGGTATATTATTCATTCTTTTTTTAATTTCTTGGGAAATTAAACCACAATATTTTTAAATTCTTTATTTCAACGTTTCGGTAGCGTTCCAGCTACCGTTGTCAAGAAAAAATAAGTAGAAATTAATTTTTTTATCCCTAACTGACACAACAGAA
>CAJUYI010002652.1:0-10063 GCA_910591695.1 Galerucella pusilla | reverse complement strand
TATCGAATTTTTTATAAGTGTGAGATAGTGACACATTATTTGAAAAAAATAATTATTGTTGATAACGGCTTTAACTGAATCCAGTGTTCCATTATGTTTTTCATAATAATAATGAACGTATTTATGAAAAGCATAATAGAAATTCAATTTTCATTATTTATTGTTTCCTATACTTACTAGAGTTAATATAATAACCTTTTTGGTGTGTGTCATCGATTGTCTATGTCCTAAAACATCACGTTGGAAAAAATGGAAAAAGGCAGGTCTGTGATTAATTCTAATCAACATATCACAATAATGAACCGTTTAAATGTATTACAAACATTAACCCTAATCCTTGAATTGAAAAATTTGATTAGTTGATGTTTAGATTACGCGCAAGTGATAAAAAACCTGCAAAAATCTTTGGATTTGAATGGTAGACATTAACTGCCATTCTGGTCATAAAAACCACTTTTTGTTGGCCATACTGACCTTATATTGAATTACTCTATCAAATTTTACAGTGGCATAGTACTGACCAAGTATGTTATGTGTAGTACTAACCAGTGTTACTAAATCAGAAAAGTGTTCTTTTTCAAACAGTAGGGTAAACAAATACCTAAATAAAATACTAATTGATATGGTTTTTGTTTCAGTGTCTGGGGTATGTTTGTAGCATAGAATCGGCGATAATATCGGTAATACAAAAATGCCAAATGGCCCAATATGAGCCGGTCGAAGAGGATCTCAGTTTTCATTTACAGGAGAGGCCGTTTTCTCCAAAAGATTCTCCTCTACATAACAAATTGAATCAAACAACGCACAATTATAAGCCTATCGTCAACTATTCGGTACAGTATGATTTTTACACTTTGAATTTAACTAAATTTAAACTAAAATTCATTTAAGACGCACGCGTTGTGTCGAATTCATGGAACAAATTAATTTCTTAGGTTCGTGCATGAACATCTACATTACATTACATGGATTTATCTTCTTATTTATTTTTAAATTGATATAAGTTTTAAATTTTGCTTGAATGAATCCATCTCTTTCAATTAATAGTAGGTATTCATACTCCATTCTTTGTTAATGCTTTTTGTTTTCATTTAGGTGGTACCATCAACGTCGAAACAGGACCCTATGAATTATTTAGACGATATTCAGCCGTGTTCATCGAAATCAGGGGATCCTTATAGAGTAGTATGATTATAACTGAAGGTTTTACTTCAGTGACATTAGTACTGTTATATCATTAGAAAGACGTAATGAGGTATCGGAAATGCACTTATTTCCCAAAAAACGAGATTTTGTAGAGAAAATAAAGCAAAAATTATTACAAATATATTCCTATATACCTATAGATAATAATAGATCAACAAATGTATTTTGTTTTGTCACTATTTTTTAAATGAAATAGAAAGATGATTATTATCAAATCGAAATTTATAACAGAAACGCGTCTATAACAATCAACTCCTTTATTCCCTTTTTTTACGCCCTGTAGGTATTTATTATATCTTGGAGGATTACCAAAAAAATTTGAACGGAGACTAGGATTTGAAAATAAAAATGAAATGTAAGAATGTACACTGAACATCGAAAAAATCCTGCTACCAAATGTTTGACACGTTTTCATAAAGTGGTTTTCTCTATAGATAAATTCTTTGTATCAATGCAGTGGTTGAAAATTGTAATATACAGAGTGATTCATAAGTAATGGGCCAAATTGTAAATCTACGTTCAGAAGGCCAAAGTAATAATATTTTCATTAACAATAATGATTAGTAAAATTCAAATATCTCGAAAATCGTTAATATTTTGAAGATCAAAGAAGTATAGCTTTTTTCTACAGAAATGATGGGGCTATCCAAATTAAATAAGTAAGTTGTAAAATAATGAGCGATAAAAAATTTCATCTAATTCATATGGCGCATGTGGCGACATCTACGAGTTAACTCAAATCCTCTAACACATTCTTGTTTACCCTTACAAAAACTAGTTCATACCCAATTTTCAAGTCATTATGTAGAAAAGTAGCTGATCTATTAACAAAAATCTATTTTATTTTTTTCGCTTTAACATTCTGTACCTCAGTGAGGAGCAGACTAAGACCAATTAATGTTAATGAAAATATTATTATTTTGGCCTTCTGAACGTAGATTTACAATTTGGCCCATTACTTATTATGAATCACCCTGTATAGTTAAATTTTATAATATACATGTGAAAATGTTTTTTACCCTAAATTTGAAACACTTTATAGGGTGCCACAACTGCCACAACTAAAAGATTCATTGTTTTCAAACCAACGGTATTAAAATGACTAAAAATGATATTGAAATTAACGTACATTTAATTCCTTAAAAATCTTATCTTGGAGTTAGTTAGACAAGAAACAAAAATCAATATAGCATATTGCCACATTTTGACACTAGTTGACATTTTCTATTGTAGCTACTGGAATAGTAACCGAGCTGTCAGATAACTGAAGATAAATATTAAAGCTGAACCAACTTGTTTATGAAAAATAAGGTTGTAAATTATTATAAAAAAAAATTGAACATATAACACATGTAAACCACATAACTTTACACAAATGGTGGCTGTTCGGCAAGTTCAACCAGTAGGTGATCTGTGGTCAGGACTTCACGCTTTAGTTTTTGCAAATTTTTTAAAAGAAATAAATTTTTCCGTTGAAAGTTCTTAGTGGTAATGTAAATCTTAACTGCATAGTGTCTCGCATGAACACCAACATTACATTACATGGTTTTATATTATTAGTTTTAAATTCATCCAAGTTTTTGTTTTCATGAATCCACCTTAACTGCTATAGTTGGACCATTATAGATGTGATCGCATAAATTTATAACTAACTTCAAGTTAGAGATAACAGGACAATATGTGTAAGCGGTAGGATCCAATTTTTAAACAGAATAAGCTGACACTGATTAATAACTGATTCCAATTATTTAAACTATACCTCATATAAATCGATTTATTTGAAATAAAACCACTGTAAATAATTTTTGCTTTGTTTACAAGCTTAGAAACAACTTGAATATATTTATAACTTCATCAAAAATTACATCGCAATAATATTGAGGTAATATATATTTTGAGTAAAATTTATTTGCAATCTAAAAATATTTTGATGTCATAAGTTACATTATAGCTTTCAACCCGATCCTTTGCTCATATTTGGTCTAAATTGTTTTATAAAAAACATTGGACTTTACCAGTTTCGAAAAATTTCTCACAACCTTTGTGGAGAAAGTTTGAAAAGAATGGGGTGAAATCGTTCAATCATTGCATGGATTTTATCGACAAATTCTAGCGTGATGATCTCTTTTGAGCAGCTATTTTATGTGGCCTATTCCACTGTGACCTTTTTAGATCTATTGTGGCTTCATCTGACAACTCCATTAGCTATGCGTGCCAGTTTAATACTCTTACTACGGCTTTCACAGTTTTGTTATTATCTTTGATTACTTGGTATGTCTTTGTCCTGGTGAGATTACCCACCATTCTAGAGACTTCTGTGCCACCCACTTCCTTGTGGCCATATTTTATTGTACTTTGTGACGTCGCAGAATGGTTCCGGTCCAATTAATGGCGTTGATGAGATTGTACTTATTACCCTCGCTCCCTGCCTGGTATCCAGGCTACCTTAACCTTGCAATGGTCTCCAAGTGTATTGAAGGCACCTATTTAATCCTATACAAGCTTAGAGTTGACCTCTGTGGAATCTAGTGCCTTTAGAGACTGCCTCTAAAGATGGCAACTAAATCTTTCCTGCCTTATGATTTCTTCAGCATAAACCGATTTTAGGCGAATAACAATAAATAAGCGGTAAATACCAAATGCATTTAGTCGATGTGGTTGTTAATGGTTATAAGCCAATGACGCCACTACCTTTGACATTTTTAAACGCGGTACTTGCTGTGCTCTCGAGCCGTGTAAATATCGCGGCTTTTGTTGTCAATTTGTCCAGAGATAAAAAAAGGTTAGAATTTGTGATTGTAAGTGTTGTATTTGTTTATATTAACTCTGGTTGTTTATAAGACTGGTGTATCGAGAACTACCTACAAATGGAGGCAGTGCCGGATTTATATTTTTTATGAGTGTAGGCCACTTTATTTCCGCCGCCCCATGTGAAACCATTATTTAACAAATATGATCGTTCTTCTTCAACATCTTCACTCATAAAAGTTTCTGCTGTGAATAGATGGGTACATGGATAAGCCTTACTATGTATTTATAAAATGGAAACTTTTATTTTTTGTTCAGAAGATAAATATTTAAGATTAGCCGTCCTGCTTTTTTGCTTATTCCAGAGACAGTATACCAACCCATTTTTCAAAAGTTATTTTATTTCAACATACATATACAAAACTCTAAGCAAAAACTATTATTATTATTATAAATATTAATATTGGAAACACAATTTGTTGCATTCTGTAAATTACTTAAAATTGCCGGTCCAGCGGAGTTATTTGGTGTTAAATGGTAAGTACATGAAGTTGATGAGGATGGCGTCGGTCAGATAAAGATGACGATGAAGGTGACGGAAACGGTTTTAAGTCATTTGTAGATGAAAGAATTTTTTCTGATATATTTTTCTTATATCAAAACCGGGTGGTTTGGTAGTTGTTTTATAACACTACTTTAAAGAATGTACAGGGTTATATCAAAATATCTTCATTATTTAATATTAAAAAAAAATTTTAAATGCAACAAAAAGCTAGAAAAGATGTAGATTTTATTTGATGGACCATTTATTCACCTGTTGTAACAATATTTATAACATCTGAAGTGTGAAGTCTTTGTTTTCATTAATGTACACATAGTCAGATGCTGCAAATGCCATTCGCATTTATACAGATGGTTCGAAAATGTGGAGTTGGATGTGGAGTTTACTCGAGAGCACTAGGCCTAAAGATTAAGTGGGGAATGGGAAACAATACCAGCGTGGTTCAAACAGAACTGGCTGGTACCTCAATTGCCACAAAAGAACTAACCAGAAGAGGAATTTCTGGCAAAAACATAACAATCTGCACTGATAGTAGACAAGCCCTATTGGCCTTGAACAGACAACGTGTTATATCGAGGCTAGTACTAGAGTGCCACCAAGATTTAGCTGACGCCTCGGCAGATAACAATATTATCCTGAGGTGGGTTAAAGGGCACGACAGGAGTAAAGGAAATCGCACTGCTGATTCTTTAGCCAGGGAAGCCGCTCAATCAAAGGATGCAGTCTTGCCAGGATCACCCTGGGCGACCCTGGAAAGCTGGCGCCGAAGAAATATTTGGCGATGACCAGGAAAAACCTACGTTTAACAGTAGGATTTCTGGCTGGTCACTGTCAACTAAGGAAACACCTCCATACTATGGGGCTAGTGGACACACCTCTATGCAGGGTGTGTGAACAGGAAAATGAAACTGTCAGGCGAGTGTCCGGAGTTATCGTCAATAAGAGAGTGTGTGTTCGGTGAGTCTTGGCCTACACCTGCCGATATAAAGGAGATGTCTCCTAGTGACCTGTCCACATTCCTGAGAAGGACAGGATGGACAATGACCTAGGAGGACAACTCCTCGGGAGGATGTACAATGGGTCACATGTGGCCAAGTGCTGTGAGCCTACACACTCACCCTCCCCACTCTACAGATACAGATACAGAACATCTGAAGTAAAAAAACTATCTAATATGGTCAAAATTTGCATGATTTTGAGTGGGTTAAAACGCACGGTCGTAGAAAAAAATATTAACCGCGACCTGAACCGTTGTGTTCGCCTAAAATCGGCTGCAGTTGTGAGTCTCCGTCACTTTTACTTGGAAAGATTAAACGTCCTTAGATAGGCCTATTGGAATAACTATTTTTTGTTTTATCCCTAAAATTCCGGCTCCTACACCTACTTCTACCTGGTTCTTCATTCTGGCCTCGTTTCAAAAAAAAGAAAACGATAAATCTAAGGAAAGGTGGTGGATAAAAATTGAAGGGACTATGCAACATTAAAAATGCAATGTAAATAACTAACTGGGAATAATCCACTCGAAACTGGGTTTAAAAAGCTAAAGTAACTAAAAATATAAAAAAACTACGGGTAACTTCAAATGATGTAATTTTTGACGTAGTATTTGACTCATCATTATATTTACCTTTTCTTTTGGTGCAAATAATTTGATGCAGTACAACATTTTAAAACTTTTTTTTATAAAAAAAGTGTGTGATAGAATTAAATTTTATATAACAACGTAGCATTTTTATATTTAAATTAAATGATAGTAGGTTATATACACAATCAAATTAATTGATACAGAGATACGATGTTACATTCCCTAGGATATTATTTCGTCACGTTTTTCAATTCAATCAACTATCTTGAAGTTAGCTTTATATATTGACAGCAAACCTTTGGTAGACATAGTTTTTCATATGGTCTACTACACCGCCATCTTATCCCAATCGATATAATGTTCGAAGCCCATTTAAATTACAATGGAATTCGCGCTTAGACACAAGATAAATACACAGAGTACTCCATCTAACAAGAGGCGAATGAAAGCCGTTTTCGTGATCGCAATTTTGTGTGCACATGCGTGAATTAATTAGTATATATGTCAATGTCAAGTCGACACATGGTCGACACTTCCGTTCGTTCGTTCCCGTCAGTTACTCAGTACTCTGTGGTTTGGTTGTCACTGCCTTAGTTAGATGGTGTACTCTGTGGTATCAAGTAGTATATCTGTCAGTCTCGACGTATTTCCGTTTAAGTCCAACTTCAAAGGAACCGACAAAGCTTTGGTCTCTTGTTAGATGGTGTACTCTGTGATAAATATATCAATCTGCTTGTCACTCGTCACGTTCATGTCCTTGTCACTTGTCACGTTTATCTTATTTATGGCCACTTGCACCGTTATTATAACAGTAGTTTAAAATTTAACTATCAGTTAATTTTGAATTTTGGCTTGGATCGCAATTTAAGCCACGGTTAAACTCTTTTAAGCCACTGTTAAACTAAGCCATCGATTTTGGAGGCTTAAATCGTATATAAACCACAGTAGTATGAATTCTAAAAAACACACAAAACTGATGTCACTAACGTCAAAAAATAACTCGGTGCATCTAAGAAATGGATTTTTTGGAAGAAGATATTTTCCTTGAGGATGATAGGAATTGTAAATACCACAAATCTATGAATATTCAACAGAAATTTTAAGGTAGCTCCCTCGAAAGACCCTTTTACTGGGAACATTTGTTTCAGTTTATAAATTGTCAATGTAAAATTATTGAAAACAATTAAAGAGCATGAGCTTTACAATTACTATCAATCGTATCAGGGGCAAATTTTAAATACAGGAGTTTAAATGGCCAAATGGGGGTATATTTGGACAAGAAATCGACTGGCACAGTTATTATTTTGTTAAAATTCTTTTTTAGCATTGAGAGAATACAATTCTAATAATTTAAAGTATTGGTGAAGATTTTTTTCTAATTATACGCCCCACACACAACCACTAGTAATCTAATTTTTTTTATATCCTAAATCTAACCTCAAAATATCATTGTCTGACGAGACTTTTAAACGGTGATTTAGCGAATACTGTGCAAGTGGGCATTAGGCTATGGTCCGAAAGTAACTGGTTTGCGGTTGACCGTCCCGGAAGTAACCCAAAAAGAGTGGTTGCTGAAAATCTGGTTATTTCTGGAACACGGTTTCCTGAAATATGGTTAATGAACTGTCAAACTAGTAACCAGCCTTAGGAGCCCGGTTACTTCTGGTTTCGACTGTCATCGCTGTCACGCGACCTGCATTGTTATTGTTTATTATTTTTGTTAGCTGATTATTCCACCATCGAAGAGAAAAATAAAACATATAAACATAATATGAATGAAAGAAAAATACAACAGCGGCCTGATTGTTTGAAAACAACTCATTTATTCAAAAAATTTTATTTTTTTTAAGTGTAGAGGACACGCCTAGAGAAGCTTCAGTGCGTAGTGCTTCGCTTTTGTGTAATTTTTTCAAAAACTGTAACAGAACCCATGAACAGAACTATATAATTTTATTTTAGATACAGGAAGAAGTGATGTCTCAGAGGCAGATGCACGAAAGTGCAGCTTCTTTCTAGTTATTTGGAAGTAATAAATAGTACTGGGTAGATAACTCGATAGAGTTAAGCCCATAGAAACAAAAAAGAAGAAGAATAAGTGAGTCTCGGTGTCGTTTTGAGGTTATATTCCCGTTTCGTACTTTTACCGATGTTTTACCGGTTTTGTGTCTCCAATACAACTAGATTTTTCAGTTTTATCTGTCAACCGAAGCGGATAACCGTGGTTACGGCTAGTGACTTCCGGACCATAGCCTTAATAATTTTTTTTAAACAATGAGCAAATCATTATATCGAGATTTCGCAGTTCGGTTGACGATAGACTTTTGGAATATTGAAAATTGCTTTTTCTTTCTTGCTTTCAAAATGTTCTTATTACTTTGTGATAGTTCCCTATGCGGGTTCGGTAAATATTTATCCTTAGAACATGTGGAAGAGGTGATAGAAACTGTCGTCTGTCGTGACTGCTTGACTCTCACTATTAGATAACCTCGCTTCCCCCACAGAAAATCGACACCCACCCTTGAGGGCCTTGGTAAGTAGTTAGCTTCACCGCCTACCATTTATGCGCTCCTAGTTGGAAAATCTGCTATGAACTGGAATTATATTGAGTTGGTATTCCCTCACCAAAGAATACACCAGCTTAACCTGGTGTATTCTTTGCCCTCACATACAGCGGGTGTACCAATTTTACGACAAACTTCGGTATATGGGTTATTTTTAAAGATATCAAAAATGTTATTAACAAAAATAGTAGATGGGCTGAAGTTCCATATTTTGAAATTATATCGAACTATACAGAGTGCTGCATAACTCCGTTACAAACCAAACATGATTTTTCAAATGGGAACCCCGGTATATTATACCGAATTCGGATTGGTTACATTTTTTTGAAGCTTTTGATATGAGGTTTTGCCACGTTATACAGAGTCTTTCAAAAGATATGGGCACGTTTATGTGAAAATCGTAGGTAAATCAACGCTCTGTAGCTTGTTGTACGTTAGAGGAAAAAAATGTATATCTCTTAAAATAACCCATATACTTACCGAAGTTTGTCGTAAGATTGATACACCCTGTATATCATACAATAATGTGAGAAATAATAGACATGTGATTTTAGGGAAGATGTTGAAGGCGCATGTCGATAACTAAAACATCATTTGGTAGTTTGGTATCAATTATCCTAAAGATACCTTTTTTTAGTTTTCGTAGTTCATGGTATCATGATAATCTCCCGTTTTTATAGTTGGCTTATAACGAAGGCAAACATTTTTGACGAAACCATGCTCACCACCAGCATTCACTATTATGAGTATCTATCCTTGTCAGTGGTTTATGTAGTCCCTCGTTTGAACCATCAACCCAACCCTTCTGGTTTGTATGTCATGAATGGATGTATGTTTCGTCCATATATACACATAGATTCAAAAGTTTTGCATCACCCTAAATCTCCGAAAAAGAAATGTGTTCATTATAAATGAATCAGAGATTAATCAAATAATTAGTTTCAATAAAAAAAAAACGTGTATATTTGTCAAAAAATTTTATTATCCAATAATAAACTTGCTTTAAACATAAAAAGTATTCTTAGAAATTGAATAAATTAAATACAAATTGATTCTTTTTAAAGAAAAGGTTAAGTGAGAACCTGCATGAGAACTTTTAATGAAGAGTATTTCCACCTCTAGAATTTATGCAAGCTTGCAGTCGCCTGCCCATGCTGTTTACCAAATTATTGATATTCTGTTGAGGAATATTTCGCCATTCTTCTTGGGCCGCAGGAACAAAAGCTCTTGTACACTCCTGGGTGGATTTCTGCGTGCTGCCACTGCCCTGGCAAGCATGTCTCAAGCATGTTCTATGGGATTCATGTCAGGTGATAGGGCATAGGCCAGTTCAAACGATTGATCCCTTCAGTTGCAAGATACTCATTTACAGCTCTGGTCCGATGAGGTCGGGCGTTATCG